>VMDO01004632.1:0-122599 GCA_007922755.1 Pedetes capensis | reverse complement strand
AAAAAAAAAAAAAAAAAAAAAAAAAAAAAAAAAAAAAAAAAAAAAAAAAAAAAAAAAAAAAAAAAAAAAAAAAAAAAAAAAAAAAAAAAAAAAAAAAAAAAAAAAAAAAAAAAAAAAAAAAAAAAAAAAAAAAAAAAAAAAAAAAAAAAAAAAAAAAAAAAAAAAAAAAAAAAAAAAAAAAAAAAAAAAAAAATCCTCTACAATGAAAACTTTAAAACACTGAAGGAAAAAACAGAAGAAGATACCAGAAGGTATCTCCCATGCTTATGGATGGGAAGAATTAATAGTATGAAAATGATATTTTACTAAAAACAATCTGCAAATTCAATGCAATCTCCACCAAAATACCAACGACATTCTTCACAGACAGGAAAAACAATCCTAAGATTCATATGAAACCACAAAAGACCCTGAATTGCTACAGCAATCCTGAGCAGAAAAAACAGTGCATAGGACACCACAATACCTGATTTCACATTACACTCTAGAGCAAAAACTGTATGGTACTGGCACAAAAACAGACATGTAGACCAATAGAACAGAATAGAGGATCCAGAAATAAACCCAGGCAGCTACAGCAACCTGATATTTGACAATGATGCCCAAAGTATAAGTTGCAGAAAAGACAGTGTCTTCAACAAATGGTGCTGGGAGAATTGAAACTAGATTCCTCTCCCTCACCTTATACAAAAAACAGTTCAAAATGGATCAAAGACCTTAGGTAAGAACTGACACTCTAAAACTGCTAGAGGAAAACAAGGAAAACATTTCAAGGCATAGGCACAGGTAAGGACTTTCTGAATAGGACCACAATGGCACAAGAAACAACAGCAAGTATTGGCAAATGAGGCTGCATGAAATTAAAAAGGTTTTGCACAGCAAAGGACACAATTATCAGAGTAAAGAGACAGCCTACAGAATGGCAGAAAATCTTTGCCACCTATCCTTCAGACAGTGGATTAATACCTAGAATATATAAAGAGCTTAAAAAATTATATACCAAAAAAGCAAAGTATCCAATTTAAAAAAGTGAGCAAATGAGCTGAACAGAGAGTTCTTGAGAAGAAATACAAATGGCCAACAATCATATGAGAAAATGTTCAACATTCTTAGCCATCAGGGAAATCCAAATCAAAACAACATCAAGATACCATCTCATGCTGGGCGCGGTGGCGCAAGCCTGTAATCCCACTGGCTCGGGAGATGGAGGCAGGAGGATGGCAAGTTCGAAACCAGAGGCAGTCTGGGTAATTTAGCGAGACCCTGTCTCAAGAAAGTAAAAAAAAAAAAAAAAAATGGGCTGGGGGTGCAGCTCAGTGGTCCAGCAAGTGTGAGGCCCTGGGTTTAAGCCCCATTACCAGGAAAAAAAAAAAAAGATACCATCTCATTTCAGTCAGAATGGCTACCACTAACAAAACAATCAACAATAAATGCTGGTGAGGATGCAGGCAGAGAGGAATCCTACTACACTGATGGTGGGAATGCAGGTTGGTGTAGCCACTATGGAAATCAGTATGGAGGTTCCTCAAAAAACTAAAAATAGAACTTCCGTATGACCCACCAATACCACTCCTGGGTATATACTCAAAGGACGGTAAGTCAATATACCATAGACATACTTGCTCATCCATACTTATAGCAGGGCTATCCACAATAGTCAGGATATGGAATCAACATATGAATGGATAAGGAAATTGTGGTGTGTGTGTGTGCGCGTGTGTATTACCACAGAGTTTTATTCAGCCATAAAAGAAGGACAAAATTATGGCATTTGATGGAAAATGGGTGTAACTAGAAATCACCATTTTAAGCAAATAAACCAGACCTAGAAAGACAAACAGTGCATATTTTCTCTCATATATGGATGTTAGACTTTAATATACATTCACTATTAAAATATATAGGTCATGAAAGTAGAAGGTGGCCTATGTTGGGAAAGATAATGGACTAAAGAGGGACGGACCAAGAAGAAAGGGTAATTGGAGAAAGCAAAGTAAATATCACATATTTTGCCCTTAAGTCAAAAACAGGATGTATATGTATAGACAGATATACACACAAACAAGACATGCAAGTAGAAGGAGGATCACTATTGGGGTGGAGTGAACAGAGGAGGGGTAGTCATGAGAGGGTAATGGGGGAGGTGAACATGAGCAATGTACAATGATTCATATATAGAAGCGTCATAATGAGTCCCATTAATTCGTACACTAAAAATTGTTAATAAGGCAAGATTACTGGGGGAAAAACAAAGAAGTGAAGTAACACAGAATATGTTCTCTGACCATAATGAATTTAAACTAGAAATCAGTAACAGAAAAACCTCTAAAACTCTGGAAATTAAGCAAAGTCCTTATACCATAAATAATCCCACAGGTCAAGAGAGGAGGTGAAAAGGGCAATTAGAAAATCAAAATGCATCAACATCTGCATGACACTTAATCAATGCTCACAGGTAAATTTAGAGTATTAAATGCTTATATTGAAATAAAAGAAAATTCTCAAGACAATAATCTTAGTGTCCCTTTTAAGAGGCTTAGAAGAGCAAACTAAGTCCAAACTGAAGGAAACACATTCCTGCAGCTAACATACTTAATACTGAAAGACTAAATGCTTTCTCCTGATGAATGCAAACAAATCAATGATAGTTATTTTAACCACCTCTATTCAACACTGTACTTGAAATCCTAGCCAGTGAGAGAAAGCAAGGGAGAGACAAAGCATACACATCAGAAAAAAAAGTATAAACTGGGCTTTATCGAATTAAAATTGCTTCTATTTACAGATATTGCCTATATAGAAATTCAAAAGAATCTACAAAAAAACCTCCTAATAATGAGTAAGGTTACAAGGTTACAGGACATAGGTCAGCAAAACAAAGTCATTGATATTTTTATATACTAGCAAGTAACAATTGGAAAATGAAATTTAAAAATATTTTATAAAGTGTTGAAAAAGTGAACTATTGAGCTATAAATCTAAGAAAACACATACGAAAGCTGAAAACTACAATACAACAAAAGAAACCAAAGATGTAAACAAAAGGACAGATATGTCACATTCAAGGGCTAGGAGACTCAGTATAGTAAAGATGTCAATTCTTCTAATTTGATCTACTGAGTTGACACAATTCTAATCAACCTCCATCCCCTGATACTTTTTGTAGATGCAAACTAATTCCAAACTCAAAATCAAAGAATCTAGAATAGTTAAACAATTTTTGGAGAATAAAACTGAAAGAATATTACCTGACTTTAAAACTTACTAAAGAGTGAAAGGTGGGCTGGGATTTAGCTCAGTTGGTAGAGCACTGCGCTCCAGTCTCTGAGGTCCTGAGTTCAATTCCCAGCACCACAAAAATGGGAGAAGGGCCTGGCAATCCATTCCCAAGGCAATCCCGAAACAGTCAGCCATTGAAAACCCTATGAGGGTCGCTATGAGTTGGATACTGACTCCACGGCACCTAACAACAACAACAATAAAGAGTGAGAAAAATCCTACTCAAAGGTCAGATCACATTAAAAGTGGGGGAGGGAAGATAAGAATGAGGTCAATATAAATGGACTAGAAATCACATGTAATTGTTCTAACAAGATAGAAACAAAGACCACTACAGGAAAAGTTTCTATCTTAAACAGAAATGGAACCCAAGGACATATAGAAAAATACTATATAGTAAAAGACAGAGAAGACTTGGATGGGAAACTTAGATGGGAAGGGGGGGAGGGGGGAAGCATAGAGGAGGGTAAGGGGTAACCTATATGAATAATGCTTATCAAATTGCATATATGAAAACTGTCACAACGAAAAGTATGTCAAAATGAATCACATTATGATGTACATTAAAAATTTCTAATAAAAAAAAAGAAAAAAAAAGTGAGAATAATTAGGATAGTATGGTGTTGGAGAAAGGGGCAGACACATAAATTAATAAAACAGAATAGCCAAGGAAGAGACTCATAAAAATATGGCTGAATGATTCTTGCTCACAGGTGTAAAGATGATTCAACAGAAAGGATAGTCTTCCAAAGAAATGAGGTTGTAACGATTGGACATTGCATGCAAAAATATATGAACTTCAATCTCAACTTCATACTTCATACAAAAACTAATTCAAAATAAATCACAGATCTAAAGTGTAAAATTCAAACCTATAAACCTTTTACAACATAAAAGATAAAATCACTACACCATGAAGTTAGGCAAAGAATTTTTAGACATAGCACAAAAAGCCCTATTCACAAGAGAAAAATTATAAATCGGACTTCCTCAAATTAAAAACTTTGTCTGTGAAATACACTGTCAAGAAAGTGATAAGCAAGCTACCAACTAGGAGAAACTAAACAAACAGCATATCTGGTGCAGGATTTTTATCATGAATACATAAGGAACTCTCAAAACTTAACAGTAAAAAAACATGAAACCCAATTTTAAAATAAGCAAAAGAGAGCTGGGTGTGGTGGTATATGCCTGTAATCCCAGTGACTCAAGAAGGAGAGGTAGGAAGATCACAATTTGAAGCCAGAGGCAACCTGTATAACTTAGCAAGACCTTGTCTCAAAACAAAAGGTAAAACCATGGGTTGGGGGTACAGCTCAGTGGTAGAGCACTTGCAAAAGCATGTGTGAAGCCTTAGGTTCAACTGTCTAGTACTCAAAACCAACAGACAAAAAGACTCGAACAGAAAGTTTATTCACCGAAGAGAATAAATGGAAGGCAAATGACTACACGAAAAGATGTTCCACATTGTTAGCCATTGTCATCATTGTTGTTGTTAAGTACCGTCAACTCAGTGTCTAACTCATAGCAACCCTATGTACAACTGATGAAACACTATTTGTCGTGCTTCTCTGCTATTCATAGGGTTTTCAGTGGCTGATTAGTCTTTTGGGAGTTAGTTGCTGGGTCCTTCTCCCAAGCCTACAACACTTGGTGTTTCCAGGAGGTCTCCCATCCAAGTATTAACCAGGTCCAACCCTGCTTAACGTATGAGATCTGATGGGTCAGACGCAGCAGTGATATGACTGCAGGATTGTTAGCTATTAGGGAAATCTAAATTAAAGCAAAAAACAACAACAAAGTAAGAACAGATTTTTTAAAAAGTATTCAAAATACCAAATGCAAGAGAAGATACTGAGCAAAACTGGAACTCTCCTACATTGCTAGTAGGGATGCAAAAGAATTTGGCAATTTTCTTATGAAATTAAATATACACTTAACACATGACTCAATGATCTCAAACCTTGGTATTTATTATAAAGGAATAAAAATTTATGTTGACACAAAAACCCAAACATAAGTAACAGTTCTATTTATAAAGTGAATAGACAAAATGTTGGGCAATCAGATAACAGCTTACTATTGAGCAATAAAACACAATCAACATTGATGCATGCAATAATCTAGGTGAATTTCAAAGGCATTTTGCTGAGTGAAAGTAGCCAAGGTTAAAGGTAACAAAAAATATACTGCATGCTTCCATTTATAAGATATCATTGGTTATCAGGGAATAGAGCAGGGTAGCTAGCAGCTAGTACTGTGGTACCAAAGAGGTAGCACCAGGTAGCTTTTTGGGACAATGGAAAGATGCTGTATTTTGATTGAGGTGGTGGTGGTTAGGTGGATTTATATGTGAGTTAAAATTTATAGAACTATATACCAAATAATCAATTTTCTTGTAATATTAATTTTAAAAATTCAAAATCTTTTTCAAGTACACAGTAGTATCTTAGAACATTCTAATAATTCTTTATAAATTAAGGCTCAAAGGTGAATGTTTTCAGTATACATACACCAGTAAAATGGGAGACTGAGGCAGCATCTGGACATGGTATAGCTCTGAATTCTAGATACAGAAACAACCATATCTCTGCTGTAGTTTAGATCTGGAATGTCCCCCAAAAGCCCATGTGATAAAAAGCTTTGTGCTTAGCTTGGTGCTATCGAAAGATGATGGGAACTCTTGAGGAGTAGAGCCTATTTTGAGGTTTTAGGGGCCTAAGGACATGCCCTCAGAGGATTATGGGACTTGGGTCTCTTCCTCTCTCTTGTTCCTAGAGATGAAGGAGCTGCTCTGCCATGAGCACCCACCATGATGTGCCACCACGGGCCCAAAGCAATTTTTTCTTAATTCTTAATGCATTAGACATAAGTTTAATGTGGGAGGAGTAGGTTCTTTTCAAAAGACAATAATATTTGTATAACTTAATCTTAAAGCATCCAAGGATATGAGCCTTAAGTAGCAAATCTGGCCTTTTCTATTATGTTAAAATGTAAAAATTAGTACAATTAAAAAGCTGACAACAAAATCCACTAATCAACAATTACTGAATACTTAAATGTCATATAAAAGAGATAAATGATACAGATCTTCAGGGACATAGCCAAGGAGATAACACAAACCTGAGAGATAGACACGAACTAGACTGTAAATAATGCAGTATTATATAGTACAATTAGGGAATAACATCTAAATAAATGTCAAAACATTCTTTAATAAATCTCCCATATATGTCTCTTCGCATTGAAGAGAAATTCATCTGAAGTCAGGAGGAACTGTGATATGCCGGAGTCCAAAGTCATGTCTCACCCTGCCATTAAAAAACTCTTGAGTAAGTCCTAAGTACTCTACAGTGCCTAGTTTATGAACATGACATTTGGCACAAAAAAGACCTTTGTTCATTCAATTCTGATTTGGATTTGACTAAATAAGAAAGAATGGGTGGGAAGGAGCCCCTTCTAGAAGGCACTCACTTAGGATGCCTGCACCTTGGGACAGCAATCTTGCTGCTTAAGTCAACACCACCTTCTCACAACCATGTGAAAGAAAAGATGCTGACACCCAAAAGGAGAAGTTGGCTGCTCTCCTTACTTCCTCCAAAGTACAAACACTTGTATCAAGGGCCTCCCTGTCCTGGTCCAGCTGCACTGGCACTTCACAGGCCCAGGGACCCCCTACGATGCACCAGCTGCCTGGCTTAGTTTCATTTTCATTCTCCGTGTTCCAATAAACCCATCTGAAAATCAGGGAACTGAACCAGATCCCTTACGCCATCATAATCTACAAATACAATGAATTAGAACTGCTAACCACAGAACACAAACCTTATAAATTTGTCAGCCATAAGTAAAAACAGCTTATTAAATTTGTTTTCTGGATTTTACTTTTTTTGTTACAAGAAATATTAAGCTGTTTCAGAAATGCCAAATTGAAAAAAAGGATACACTACTAAATTCCTAAAACAAAGAAACTTACCTTAAACATTAAAATGGCTAGAACTCACAGCAAAACAATCTATGCAAAAATTCATCATAGATTGTCACTACATTGAATATTCCACCCCCAACAACAATATTCTTAAAAAGCAAGTAATGTTAGTATTTATTAACACAACACAATAGAGTTCTTCAAGAAGCAAGAAAAGATCAAGCATACCTTTTCTTAAATTCCAAACCTCAAATTAGTAAGTAGAAGCAAATAATCTTAACAATTACCGAATGACACAAAAGTGGTAGGCAAAGTGTGCTAGTCACTTTACACAGATTACCTTATTTAATTCTTAGAACAATCCTATGAGAAAGCTAGTTATTATCACTATTTTAATGATGAACAAGCTGAGGCTCAAGAGGTGAAATAATTCATCCACAGCTACAGACCCCTTCAGAGAGTCTAACAACAAAGTAATAAAGAATGAACCACTAGTCAAATCTTTGGAACATCAGAAACCTCTGATCAGTGAAACCCATCATTCACATCTTTTTGGCAGACACAGCTTTATAATAAAGATGTAGGGCACCAGACTATCATAACTTGATACCGCCTAATCTTAAGCACCTAACAACAACCACAACAATCTTAACATAAACTTAAAAATAAGCTGTTTTCTATTTTGTTGTTGTTCGGTGCTATTGAGTCAGGTCCAACTCATAGCAAACAGAAGTAAGCACTCCCTGACACCATGCCATGCCTGGCACTAGTCAGTGCTTCTCTGCTATTCATAGGGCTTTCAATGGCTGATTGTTTTGGGATTGCTTCATGAGTGGATTGCCATGTCCTTCTCCCATTTTTTGCAGTGCTGGGGATCAAATTCAGGGTCTCAGAAAGCGCAGAGTGGCACTCTACCAGCTGAGCTAAACTCCAGCCCCGTTTTCTATTTTAGCCTTCTCTCAGTTTGCTTAGAATGAAATCAGTTCTCCAGACCAAAATGAATTTCTGGACCTGCAACTGCTAAGGAAAATAGATCCTGGAGTATTTATGTTAAAAAGTCTTTCTCTGAATGAATAAATGGCATATGAATGGTGCCTCCCTGGAGTCTATTTCTTTGTTCATTAGCTGCAACATTCTTTTACCTCTTGAAATATTACCTTTGTTCTCTGATTTCTAACATTCTATATATAGCAAAATATGTGACGCTGAGTCACTACTGTGATTTCTTGAAGAGGAGCAGATCCATATGCTTAAGATGCCAGGGACAGAGACAGCAAACATAATATTTTATTTTGAAGGACATCCACATCTCCAGGAGGCAAGCAGGAGCAGTGGCCAGGAAAACAAAACCAAAACATTTTAAAAACAACTCTGAAAAAAAAAGAGAAAAGGAAGGAAGGAAGGTAGGAAGAAAGGTAGGAAGGAAAGAAAGGAGGGAGGGAGGGAGGGAAGGAAATGAAACGTGGCAATATTAAATCTTTTCAAATACATAAAGAAGTACTTGATAAAAACTCATGAAACAAGGGAAATTGCCTTAATTTGAGAAAAGTTCAGGATATGTACTACACATGTAAGAATAAATGTCTCATTAAATCTATAAAAATAAAGTTCACTAAAGCTCAAGGTGAAGTATCTGCAATAGTGAGAAAAGGAGGCATTAAGATAGTAACTAAAATCCACTTAAATCCTTCCTTCATCCTCCCCAAAATTACTATTACCAGAATTTTAAAAATTAAAGCATATTGTTCTTTAGATGATTATGAACATAGTACACACTTATCACAGAAAATGTGAAAAATACTGAATAGTATGAGATGATCAAAACATCATCCACAGTCTCACTATTCAATGTCAGCATGTTTTATATTGCATTGTATTTTTAAATAAAGGTTTCTTTTTAAGAATTGAAGTCTCATACTTTTTTTTTTTTTTTTTTTGGTGGTACTGAGGGTTGAACCCAGGGCCTCATGCCTGCATGCTCTGCAAGTGCTGGACCACTGAGCTGCGCCCCCAGCCCATTTTTTACTTTTTGAGACAGGGTCTTGCTAAGTTATGCAGACTGCCTCTGCTCTTAAACTTGCGATCCTCCTGCCTCTGCCTCCCGAGCCACTGGGATTACAGGCGTGCACCACCATACCCAGCTTCATACTATTTTTTCATTCACTGTATTGTGAACATTTTTTATATCCTTAAACATCCTAAAGCTTCTATTATTTTCTTATCTCCTGCAATTATTTTTATTAAAGTCACTACACTAAAAAAATCATAAGGAATATGAGTTGTAGTGGTTTTATGGTATTTGGCTATATGGCTAGAGCATAATTTAATCATTTAAGAAGTTTCTAATTTTTTTAACATTATAAATACCATTGTAATGAGTAAAACAATACATATTTGTATGTGTTCTTTGTGTCCTTAGAATAAACTCCTGAAAATGGAAATTTGGGCAGAGTGTAAACATTTTAATTGTTGTTGTTAGGTGCCATGGAGTCCCATTGTAACCCCATGTACAAAAGACGAAACACTATTGTCACTGCTTCTCTGCTATTCATAGGGTTCTCAAAGGCTGATTGTTTTTGGGGAGTGGGTTGCAGGGCCTTCTCCTAAGTCTAAAGCAGCTGGTGTTCCCACATGGTCTCTCATCCAAGGACTAAAGGTTGAGGCCCAACCCTGCTTAGTTTCAGAGCTGAGATCTGACAGGACCAGACACCACAGGGGTACAGCTGCAGGCAAACATTTTAAGGGTTCTGAATATTGCCCACTTGTCATTTAGAAAGTTGTACTTAAGTATGTTAACATTTGACTCTTTTATGTAAGACACCTATTGGAGCATACAATTAATGACATAATGACTCTAACCTTTCAGACTTTCTCTGTAATCTTATTTTTTTTAGCTTATAAAGGAAGTAATAGAGCTTGTAGTGAATAAACATTTACCCGTGGTTGAGCAATTTTTTCTGTGTTGCTTCTGTTTAACAAATTTTAAAAACTGAACTAAAACTTTCTATGTATATATTTATACTAAAAAATGGTGAGATGACGTTCAGATATCTATTGTAAGGTGTAGGTTTGGAATACTGACTTATTTTTCCTCCTTAAAAGAATTTTATTTGCTCTCTATACTGCTTGAAAATTAAAAGATAATCCAGTATTAAAAAAAAATTGATAATATAAAAAATATGAGATACCAAAAATTATAAAGTTTTTGAAAGAAAAAAAATTAGGGAGACCAAGGCAGGAGGAACACAAGTTCAAGGCCACCTTGCGCTACATAGCGAGATCCTGTAACAAACAACAACAAAACAACTCAATAATAATAATAATAAAATAACACAAAAGGAAGAAAAAATAAAGCATATTTTCATTTTCATTATGATGCAGTAACTGGTACTGGGCTAGACCTCTTACTAAACAACATGAATTTAGATAGTATAGGTGGGTCCCAATTTAAGATAGCTCAACTTACACTTTATTGACTTCATGATGATGTAAAAGGGATAAAGTTTCATAGTAAGTAGACTCCGTATTTGGAATTTTGATCTTTTCTCAGGCCAGTGATATGTAGTACAATACTCTCCCAATACTGGACATCGGTAGGGAGCCCTAGCTCCCAATGATCAGGATGGTGAACAACCTATACTCCACAGTGCCCTTTGTTGGTAAGCTATGTTTGATAGGTCAGGTATATTAAACAGATTTTTGACTTAACGATATCTTCAACTTACAATGTTTTTATATTGGGATGAAACCTCATTTTAAATAAAAAATCTGCACATGTTTACTAGTATTTTCAGATACTGGGCAACAAGTAGTACAGGACTGTGATTCCGGAAAGAAGAGAAACAAAGAATCACACATCCTCTGGCATTATGCTTATGTTACAGGGGAGGAGAACCCGCAAAAGTACAGAAATCAAAATGAGTTGTGGAAATAGAGCCTGAGGTTTACAGCTGCCGAGGCTGCAGGAATTTGAGGACCCAAATACTAGCTGGCTGCAATGGACAGAAAAGTTACAGAAGTCTGTACTGATATCTCCTGACTCTGCTTGGAGACTAAGGTGTATATCCATAAGACAATACTCCACCAAGCCACAGAAGAAAAATATCTGGGGAAAAATCTACAGGGTGTAAATTGAGCAGTTAACTACCTGAGTTTGCAAAGGTCTGGGAGATGCCAAAAGTTCTTAACAGTTAGAATGGAGAGACCTCACTGAATACCTGTACATTGAACAGAGATCCCAGTAAGAGCATAACTCTGTATTAGGGCTGAGCCAGTCCTAGAATTAATAAAATTCCCAGAAACCACAGACAAGAGAGAAATCTTTAACGTAGCCAGAAGAGAAAATGACACATACTACATCAAGTGAATGATGGTTAAGAATTACCACCAATTTCTCATGAGAAACAATCTAAGCTAGTAAAGAATGAAATGACAACTTTGAAGTGTTGCAAGAACAGAAAAATACTGTTAACCTAAAATTCTATATCCATCATAAACATCTGTCAAAAGCAAAGGCAAAAGACTTTGACTTCCAGTCATCAGGTAGAACACTGTCTAAAACTGTTCTACTGCTGTAAACAAATAGAAAATTAGACAAAATACCAAACAATAGTTTTCAGACGTTTCAGGGTGTCCAAACTTTTGGCCTCCTTGGGCCACATCAAGTAAATAGGAATTGAATTGCACTGCACATAAATTATATAATATAGTTATTGTATATACATAATAAGGGGTGTCACAAGGAAAATAAATGCTAAAATCCACATAATGATAAAAGTTTTTGTGGGGTCACATTACTAGCTCTCCTGAGCCCCATGAAAAATGAAACTGACCCATAAATAAACTGCCAGAACTAAACAATCAAGAAAGACCCCCCCTAAAAGACATTCAACATCATAAAATCCATGTGTGTGTGTGCACGCGTATGTGTGTGTGCGTGCGTGCTGTTGGGGGTTAAACCAAGGGCCTTGCACATACTTTGCAAGCACTCAACCGCTGAGCAGCATCCACAGCCCACTTTTTACCCTTGAAATTGAGACAGGGTCTCCCTAAGCTATGCAGGCTGCATCTAGCCTCAAACCCATAACTCTTCCTGCCTCCGCCTCCCAAATTGCTGGGATTACAAGAATGACCCACATACCTGGCCATAAAATCCACTTAAAAAGCACCATACATAAGAACAAACAAGAAATAATAATCTATAATCAAGATTCAGAAATGGCAGGTATAAAAAGAATTTGAAGATCTTAAAAGAGCTATTAGAAAAAGAGTTCAAAGACTTAAAGAAAAACATGAACATAATGGAACAAAAAAGGAAAAATCTCAACAGAATACAAGTTATACATATAAAAAGGAACTACACAGAAATTATAGAGCTGAAAAAAGAATATTTAAGATTAGATAATTATCTGTACAAGCATAACGGGAAGTTAGATAAAAGAGAAGTTTTAAAAAAAATCACTGAACTTGAAGACAGGGCAACAGAAACTTTCCAAACTGAAAAGAAGATTGGAAGGAAAATGGACCGAGCATCAGTAACCTGTGAATTAATAGTAAGTGGCTGGACATACATAGGATTGGAATCTGAAGAGAAAAGAGACATTTGAGAAGTGGTAAACTCAGAGGTAAAAATTTTACACATTTCTTGAAAAGAATGCACCCACAGAAAAGTACATACATAATACTGTTCAAGAAATTAAAGATCTATAAGGTGCATGCCTATAATCCTAACAACTTGAGAGCCAGAGGAAGGAAGATCACAAGTTCGAGGCCAGAGGCCTGTGTAACTTAGCAAGACTCAAAATAAAAAATAAAAAAGAGGATGGGGGTGCAACCCATCAAGAAAATGAACAGGCAATGAACAGGCAAGAGCCCTTGCAAAGCATGTGTGAGGCCATGGGTTCAATCACCATGAACTGCAAAAACAAATAAGCAAACAAAGATATGGACTGAATATCTCAGATGTCAATTCTCTCCAATTCATGTGTTCAATGCAACACTAATTAATTTCTGCAGTCTCATTTTTGTAGAATGGAATGGGATTTAGCTCAGTTGGTAGAGCATTGCACTGCAGTCTCTGAGGTCCGGAGTTCAATTCCCAGCACTGCAAAAACGGGAGAAGGACTTGGCAATCCACTCCCAAGGCAATCCCGAAACAGTCAGCCATTGAAAACCTTATGAGGGTCACTATGAGTCGGATACCGACTCGACGGCACCTAACAACAACAATTTTTGTAGATGTTGATAAGCTGATTCTAAAATTTATATATAAATGCACAGTACCTAGAAAAATCTGAACAGTCTTGAAAAAGAAGACCCACATTGAAGGAGTTATGTTACCTTATTTCAAGACTCAATAAAGCTAGAGTAATCAAGACAGTGTGATATTGACATAAACATAGAGAAGAGAGTGTAGAAACAAACCCACATTTATTTGATTAACAGATGTTTTGTTTTATTTTGACACAGTATCTTGCTATGTAGCCCAGACTGGTCCAAAATTGCTAGGTAACCCAGACTGGCCTCAAACTTGGTGTCCTTCTACCTCAGCCTCCCAATGCTGGGATTATAGACATGTGCATGGCCATGCACAACTGGTCAATTGATCTTCGACAAAGGCATCAAGCAGTTAATGGGGAAAAGAAAGTCTTCTGAATAAATTGTTCTGAAACAACTGGCTATCTAAATGGAGGAAAATATTTAATTTTGACCAATACTTCACTCAATTACACAAAAATTAATCCAAGATAGCTAAGAGACCTAAAAATAAAGATACCACTATAAAGCATTTGGAAGGAAACAGAATATCTTCACAACTGTTGTTGTTGTTGTTGTTGTTGTTGTTGTTCTTAGGTGCCGTCAACTGTAGGGTGATAAAAAAGTCTTATAAAGGATGCAAAAACAAAAAAGTATGTTGATAAAATAGACTCCATCAAATTTGAAACTTTTGCACATTAAAAAACATCATCAAGAAAATGAACAGGCAATCCACTCACTGGGAGAAAATCTTTAGTGTGTGTTGGCGCGCGAGCGTGCACATATATATGCATACATACATATCCTAAAACTTAGTAAAATGAACACTCATTAAAATTGGCAATTGGCTGTTTTTAACATGTATTTCACAAAGGAGCACATGCAAATGACCCATCAATATCACCAGGAAATGGTAATTCCAAACCACAATGAGATTTTCCAGCGTGATGACTAAATCATACACTGGTGAAGAGATGAAGCAAACAGAACTCTAATAGGATCCCAGTGGGAGTGTGTGTTAGTCAATTTTATATCACTGTAACCAAATACAGGAGGAAAACAGCTTAAAAGAAGAAAGATTTATTTTAGCTCACAGTTCAGAAGTTTCAGTCCCCATCATGGCAGGGAGGGCATGGCAAAGCAGAACAGCTAACATCATGGTGACCAGGAAGCAGAGAGAATGCCTGTGCTAGCTAATCTCTCCTTTTTCCCCTTTTTCTTCCACTGGAGGCCACCAGCCTATAGGATGGTTCCACCCATATTCAGGGTGGATCTCTGCAACTCCCTGTACGCTCTAGCTAATTCTCTCTGGAAACAACCACTTATCTCCTGGTGCTTTTCAAGCCAACCAAATTGACAATCAAGATTAATCATCACAGTGTAAAATGATAAACTCATTTGAGAAACTACTCTATACATTTATCCTATAATGCAGTAATTCTGCTTCTAAGTATTCAATTGAGAGAAAAAAAATGTGTCACCAAAATAATTGTAGAAGAATGTTCTTAGCAGCTTTATTCATAACAATTCCACGGCTATAGTACCTACACATTGAAATACTAGCCTGATGCCAGGCACGGTGGTGCATGCCTGTAATCCCAGTGACTTGGGAGGCAGACGTAAGAGGTTCGCAAGTTAGAGACCAGAGGCAGTCTGCATAATTTAGCAAGACCCTGTATCAAAAACTAAAAAAAATGGGCTGGGGGTGCAGCTCTGTAGTACAGCACTTGCAAAGCACACAAGCGCAAGGCCCTGGGTTCAACCCTCAGTACGGCAAGAAGAAGAAGAAGAAGGAGGAGGAGGAGGAGGAGGAAAGAAAGAAAGAAAGAAATACTAGTCTGCAACTAAGGAAAAAACTATTGCATCTAACATGGATGAACCTCAAAAACATGTTGATCAAAAGCAGCCAGACACAAGAAAAATGTTGCATGACTCCTTTTACGTGAAATTCTACAACAGACAAGATTAGTATTATAGTTAAAGAAATCAGAACAGTAGTTGCAGGTGTAGAAAGAAAGAGACAAAGACTGAATGGGAAGGGGTGTGAGAGATCTTTCTGGAATGATGGAAATTGTGAATTACATGGATATGTTGTCAGAAAGTAGGGAACTGTACACTTAACATCTATGTATTTCACTATACGGAAATTATACCACTATTTCTTATTTTAAAAAGGAAAACAATAACCGAAAATTATAACTTTATCTTCTTTCATGCTGCCTATCTTCTAGCACAGTATTTCCCAAAGTTTTGTCTGATATGTATCAGAATCACCTGGACCCTATTCCTAACATACATGAATTAGAATTTTAAGGAGGGGTTTGGGAGCTGGAACCCTGTTTTTTAAACAGGACACCCATATAACTCTTAAGTCCAGGAAAGTTTGAAAATCACTATCAGAGAGGAACATAAAAAGAAGGTTAAAGGGATTTAGAT
The DNA here is from genome assembly GCA_007922755.1 of Pedetes capensis. Taxonomy (NCBI): domain Eukaryota; kingdom Metazoa; phylum Chordata; class Mammalia; order Rodentia; family Pedetidae; genus Pedetes; species Pedetes capensis. The sequence continues at coordinate 106,701 of VMDO01004632.1, read as the reverse complement.
TATATGCAAATTAAGCAGTGTTGTATGCATTATAAACCGTTGTCATTAGAAACTGAACAATATAACAGTTGTTATTTAAGGGCTAAATTGCTATTTAAGTTATCACTGCTGATTAAGTTCAATTTTCTACTTTTGTGCTTCAGGTAGTTCTAATTCCAAATTTTAGTCTTCAACTATCTAACTACTCTAATTTTATAATAAATCTTAACTGAAGCTATGCATTTTAGATACAGTTCTCCAGTTCCTTTGTTTTTTTCCTTAATGTTCTTCTTTCTTGGTACTGTTTTCCCTTCCTCTTGTGTTTTTTTCACTGCACAGCCTTGTCTTTCTACCTCCTTTAAAGTTGAACAAAAACCTCATCTTTCCACTAAGTGTTCAACTACCTAACTTAAGATTCTTTCCGTGTTTCCCTCAATTCTTGAAGATCTTGCTCTTAAAAGATGTACTTATTTTACTGAAACCAGACATCTCATCTTAATGACTCACCAACCCCTACCTTAGAGAGAACCTTTAGGGGAGAGCCGCAAAGTTATAGCCCTCTTCATGGTTCTTCCTCTCATGCTATTTTTACTGTTTCCTCTTGAGTTGCCAGGGCCTTAAGCTTTAAAGGGCTTGAAAAGTAAGAGGGAGAAAAGTTATTTAAAAAACAAGAAACAAAAAGCAAACAAACAACAACAAAAAAGAAAAACCCCGGGCTTAGGGATATGCTGGACTAGCTTTGAAAGAAGCCTTCAAGCTTCAGTGTCTGTTTGTTGTTGCTGTTAGGTGCTATCAAGTGTTGTCCAACTCACAGCAACCCTCATAGAGTTTCCAATGGCTGATTGTTTCAGGATTGCCCCAGAAGCAGATTGCCACGTTCTTCTCCCATTTTTGTGGTACTGGGAATCCAACTTGGGACCTGAGACTACAGAGCAGCACTCTACCAATTAAGCTAAATCCCGGTCCCTCAGTCTCTGTTTAGATTACCTCAATAGCCCAAGGAAGCAAATAGGGATTCAAAAAAAAAAAAAAAAAATCTAGATGAGGAATAAGTACATTTCCTCTAACAACTCCCTGTACTGTAACTGGATGGCTAGATAGACTGAGGAAGGCAAGAGTGAAAACCCCAAACTCATACATTGTTTCAAACACATTAAAACATTTCTGGCTTTCTAGTAGCATTTTTATACAATGTTTTTAAGGCTAGGAGGGAGTAGAGGTTTAGTGGCCTTAGATAACAAGTAAATATTTCTAAAATGCTTACCCTTTTGAACTAAGGGCCAGTAGTATCAGTTACTTTTTGTTCTGAATGGATTATCATTTAGAAACTATGGTCATTATTTGTCAAATTTCATCATTTTCAACTATAAATTATATGCCTTCCAAATCATAGCCATAAACCTGATCTAGACCTGTATGTACAATTAATATCTTGGCCATGTCATTACTTATCTAAAAAGCATAATTACTCATCTTAATACATTCCCCTTCTCCCAAATTTGTGCATCTTTATCCTCAATTTCAATCAACTCCAACACTAATCAAGTCTGGAGACTTAAGCTGCTACATTTCTCTGAAATCAGAGGTCTCTATTCCATCTCCATTACAAATTCCTTAATTCATACCACTACACAATCTCTTTCCTGAACTCAGGTGGAGGCTTAAATGGCATCCTTGACTGTGATCTACCTTCCAGAGACCAGAGAGAGTTGCTTCATTTACTCATCCTGTCATATATATTGTTGTTGTTGTTAGGTGCCATTGAGTCAGATCTGACTCATAGCGGCCATCATAAGGTTTGCAATGGCTAATTGTTTAAGGATTGCTTTGGGAATGGACTGCCACATCCTTCTCCCATCATATGTATTATTTGTCCAATAATTATTTGGTGAGTAAATGTCTCCAATCTTTTTTCCTCTGTATTATTTTCTTTATTGTCCACAGCTATAACACCCTAGTGTCCAATCCTCTCTGATCTTGGAAGCAGGGTAGGACTGGTTAGTCCTTGGGAGACCACTTGGGAATACCAGGTGCTGAAGGCTAGGGAGAAGGACCTGACAGCCCACTCCTGAAACAATCAGCCATGGAAAACCCTATGAATAACAGCTAAGCATTGACAATAGTGCTGGGCATGGCACAGTGTTGGATACTGTTTTGTTGTGTTGTACATATGTAGAGTCACTATGAGTCAGCCTCAGCTCAACAGCACCAAACAACAACAAAAACATTTTCTGTATTACTGCTATGATCAATTTTTGAAAACACAACCTGTATTACTTCCCTACATATAAATACTAAATAAGATCCAAACTCCAGCCAGGTACCATGGCACAAGCCTATAATTCCAACAACTTGGAAGACTGAGACAACAGGATTCCAAGTTCGAGGCCAGAGAGCCTGTGTAACTTAGCAAGACCCTGTCTCAAATTAAAAAATAAAAAAGGGGCTCAGGTGTGGATTAGTGGTGGAATGTTTGCTTACCATGTGCAAGGCCCAGGGGTTAGTACCCAATAATGAAGGAAAAAAAGAGGAGAGGAGAGGAGAGGAGAAGAGAGGAGAGGAGAGGGGAAGAGAAAGGAAGAGAAGAGGGTAGAGAGGAGAGGGAGGGAAGGGGAAGGAGGAAAAAAAGAAAAAAGAAAAGAGAAAACAAGAGAAGAGAAGAGAAGACAAGAGAAGAAAAGTCCAAACTTCTAGTATGGCATAGAAGACTTCACAATTCCCATTTTACCTTGGTCCTAGCCGAATTTCTTAATTTTCCTTTGCACTCATTTAGAAAGTTAGAACATCAACCTTCTCCTTAAATACACTATGTCCTTTCACCTTTAATAATCCAGAATAAATAGTAACTCAGTCCAGCTTATTTTATTTTTATGAGCACCTTTATACTATTTAAAGCCACTAGTTAAACCTGTACAGAAGTAAGTGAAGAAACAATCAGAGAATACAGCCAACTTTCAATTAGCCTATTTTCATGGCCTTATTAATATGGTCAATATAGACTAATGGGAAAAGTGAAATAAATATTTCACCTACCTGGTAAGTTTCTTTGAATAAAGTAATGTTAAAAATTTTAAGTTACAGACATATGACCCACACACATAGAGAACTATAACTTAATTTTCTTCGCATCTTTTTTCTGTATATGTCCTTAAATACTTCCTTTTCATATTTCTGTTGTTTCTCCTTTTCTACTTTCTCCTTCTGCCATCTGATTTCCTTGCATCCTTGTTGTCCACCCTTCATATAAACATTAGTATTTGTCAATCACTGTCATTTGTACGGTGTTTAAAATTTACAAGGCATATTCATATACACTTATATGGTCCTTACTAACTTATTTTCTGAGAGTCTAAAATCATATATGGGATTTAGCTCAGTTGGTAGAGCGCTGCTCTGCAGTCTCTGAGGTCCTGAGTTCAATTTCCAGCACTGCGAAAATGGGAGAAGGACGTGGCAACCCACTCCCAAAGCAATCCCAAAAAAAGACAATCTGCCATTGAAAACCCTATGAGGGTCGCTATGAGTCGGACACGACTGTACGGCACCTAACAACAACAATAAAATCATATATACATATATATCAAACAGTACATAACAGTATGTGTGTGTGTGTGTGTGTGTGTGTGTGTGTGTGTCTATGTGTGTGTATATATATATATATATATATATGGATAGATATAGATATAGATATATAGATATATATACACACACACACACACATATGATTATATATTGCAAATCCTGCCTTTGGTACTTTCTATATTTTATCTCAATTTTGAGAAAACTGCAGTTCAAAAGGAGAAGGACCAAGGCAATCCCGAAATAGTCAGCCATTGAAAACCCTATGAGGGTTGCTATGAGTCGGATACCGACTCGACAGCACCTAACAATAACAACAACAAGCAGTTCAAAAAGGTTCAGTGATTTATCTAATACGCTGCTATTCCCTGTGCCTAGAACTCCTCAACTCCTCTTCACTTGCTCATCTCTCAAAACACCGTTCAAGCCTTCCTCTACTCTAACAAGAACATTATGCCTGTTTCAAAACTACCCTAATGTTTTTCATCTCACTATTTTATACCACTAGAAGAATCCAAATCTGTGGAGTCTTATTCTGGTAATCTTTTCTACTAAACAATATTTTCCTTGTTAAGTAATGTTACTTTTATTTAATGACCATTAAGGATTTAGCATTTTATAAACTCCAAGGAAAAAATATTTCAGAGGTAGGTAGAACTGATTTATCAGTCTCAAATGCCAAAAGAGTACAGCAAAACATCCCTTTCCTAAAAAGAAGGAAAAAAAATCTTTTTAGGGTCTACCTATGTAAAAACCAGGCTGGCCTTGATCTCATGATCCTCCTGCCTCAGCCTCTGAGTGCTGGGATTACAGGTTAGAGTCATCACACCTGGCTCAAAAAAAGAATTTAAAGAATGTCTCTAGCCAGGCGCATGTGCAAGCCTGTAATCCCAGCAACTCCAGAGGCAGAAGCAGGAGAATCACAAGTTCAAGACCAGAAGCAGTCTGTGTGATTTAGCAAGACCCTGTCTCAAAAAGCCAAAAAATGGGCTGGGGGTGCAGCTCAGTGGTACAGCACTTGCAAAAGCAAGTAAGCACAAGGCCCGGGTTCAACCCCCAGTACTGCAAAAAAAAAAAAAAAAAAAAAGAAAAGAAAAAGAAAAAAAAAGTCTCTAAATCCTCTCAAAGTATTTAGATACCATCCTTGTGGTAATGACATACAAAGCAGAATACTGCAAGGAGTTAGAGAGCACTTCAGAACCCCTAAATTAAACTATTATAAGTTTTAAGAGATGTCTCTTAATATCCAAGAAAGGTTCAGGATTAACAATCAAAAGACTAGAGCCTTAGTCCCAAATCCACCACACACTGGCTGACTTGGGAAAGTCACAATGTCATTGAGTCAAATTTTCTCTTCTATAAAATTGAATATTACCACCTATCTTTCAGAATTATTAAGAGAATTAAATGAAGGAATGGCTATAAACCACTTAGCCTGAATTATAACAAACAGTTAAAAGTGCTAACCCTTTTGATAATTATTTTCATGTACAACAGCATTTTTGTTCTCAGAACCATGACCAACAACCATCAACATATTCTTGGACTTTCTGGCTCAGTAGCAACTACAATAAATGCCTTCAAGGAAGCCATCTACATAACTTCTGGATCACCTTGCTGGGTCACAATTCAGGTCCTATAAATATAATTTGGAATATCTTCTCCTAAATGCATTATCTTACTCTGTGCCACATGAAAACTCATCAAAGGATGTTCCTGTAGCTTCTCCTTGCTGGCTTGGCTTTTAACTACCTGGAACAGCACATGGAGTCAGTTACAAATCTGGCAACTTTCACTGCCAGTCCATCTTTCAAGTCATTTATAAAAAATCTTTGATAAAACTAGTCCTATCATTGTTCACCTGAAGGGTAATGGGGTTAGACTGCAGCCTCACACAAACAGCCAAAGTCAAATACTAAAAAAGTAATAAGACAGACCAGTTCCCCTTAGGCTACACAAATATTTTAACTCTTAAGAACGTAAATAGATTTCTCCTAATGAAGTATATTTAGTAGTTAGTGAGTTAATCTTTTAGCTTTAGAATATACAATGGTTCCTTGACATCCAAGGGAGATTGGTTTCAAGCCCCCTCTCCCTGCCCCAGGAAACTACAATCTGCAGAAGCTCAAATCCTTTATATAACATGGTAGAATATTTGCATATAATCCATGCACACCCTCCCTTAAACTTTAAATCATCTCTATAATACCTAATACAATGTAAATGCTATGTAAATAGTTGTTATACTCTATTGGTTACGGAATAATGATAGGAAAATAGTCCATACATGTTCGGTACAGATGTAATTTTTTCCCAAACATTTTCAACCCAAGGTTGAATCCACAGATGGAGGATTGTGGAAAGAAGGGATGACTATACATGCATACACAAGGACAAAACAGGACTCAAGAGAGTGGCCAGGTGATTGAACTTTATATAGTATCCTGATCTGCCCAAAGACAGCGGCTTGGGGTTTCTCGGGGAGGAGGTGGTTATAAGCCTCTGAAGGGCTGGGGGAGGAATGCAGAGCTAATAAGAGGTTGTCATGTTATGCAGATAAAGTCTCTCAGGTAATATGAACTGCTCTCAGAACAGGTGACAGCCCATGGCATTCTGTCTGGGTGAGGTGCAAACCTCTAATCTCTTTACCTGTGATATGATCTTTCCTAGATCCTTCTTTAGGCAGATAAGAGGACCCCACAAAAACCCTCCTCTAGCGTCCACTATTTACTAATGTAGATTTCCTTTATAGATATAAATTTCTTTTACACAAACAGAGGTCTTCAGAAATATCCCAGTGTCTGCAGTGTCTCTGAACAGTCATCTTAAAATATGTCAAAGAAGTAAATTTTAAGGTCCCTTATTTTGCTTTCCCACAGGGTAAAACACCATACAAGAACCTGTGGAAGCCAGGCACAGTGGAGCACACCTATAATCCCAGTGACTCAGGAGGCAGAGGCAGGAGGATCGCAAGTTCAAGACCAGAGGCAGTCTGCGTATTTAGCAAGATCCTGTTTCAAAAATTAAGAAACTGGGCTGGGGTGCAGCTCAGTGGTACAGCACTTGCAAAGCATGCAAGTGCAAGTGCGAGGCCCTGGGTTCAACCCTCAGAACCCTCAAAAAAAAAAAAAAAAAAAAAAAAAAGAACCCATGGAAATATAATAGTATGATTAGGGTCTCTTTCAAATCATTCCTTAGAATTTTCCACCTGCAATTTTTCACCTATATGTAATGCCAGGCCACTAATTTTCACTTAAGCTACTCAGACACAAATTTATCCAACATTAACATGAGTCAACAATCCAGTCTAATTACTCTTTCAAAATTACTTCCACTCTAAGCAGATTCAAAAGTTCTCCCTCTACCTTAAAAGTACAATAGCGAGCTAATGCAGATGAAAAATTTACTAAGCTGGACACGGAGAATACTTCATATTTCTCCTCTTTCATTCTCTAACAAATATACTGAAGCTAAGAAAGTAATCTGCATAATCTACTCCATCCATATACCCTAAATAAAAGACCATTCTCAATGCTATAATTACTTTTAATATATAAAAAAGCTCCAACCTAATAAAAATGAGCAATGGTTGGTTCTATTTTAATATGAAATATTATTTCTGATAACTTCTAAAGTCCTATTTAACTAATTACATATTCATATAATTAGAATATGTACAGAACTGAAGAAAGTACCTGAATGTTTTGATTCCACAAAATTCTCAAAAGCATGTCATCAATTCAATACATACCCAATAAATTGTGAAAATTTCATACCTTCATAATACTTAATCAAATATTCAAATTCTGTTAACAATGAAAGAAAATCTTAGAAACCGCTGAAGGCTCCATGTAATTCTCCTCACCTTGCTAGCATTACCATAGACTGAAGAGTTGACCCAAATATTTATCATATGAAGTACCATCATTAAATAGCATGCCTGCCTAAGATCTACAATAATACTTAGATTCTACTGCTACCACGATAAAAATGTTTTTTAGCTATGATTTTTTTCTGATTTTAGTCCCTCCTGTGTAAAATGTACTCACTTCAATGAAACTCAAAAAAGGGGCAATAAAGATAGTGTATGAGCTACATTTAAAAAACAGTTGAACTTAATATTCAAAAAATCATAAAAAAGGTAAGCTCTCATGTGACAGATAAGAAGTTACACACTGTGACAAGAGGTAAAGATGTTATGAGAAGGAAAGACCACAAAGATGAATGAAAATCAAAGTTAAGAGGACTATAAATAGAAGACTGTTTTAGAAACAAAAGAAGAATCTGAGAAGGCAGAACCAAAGAATATCCCGAAGGAAACCACCATGCTTTAGCTAATACATCATTAACAAGGACTCTGAGATAGCTAATGACTCAAACTGTCACTATCAGAAGCATCTACTAAACCACACAGTCATAACACTAGTGGGACCTGGATTATAGCAAATTAGAACTCTATGTTGTACACAACTTTATCACTGAAACCTAAGCTTAATGAATTGAGTCATCAAAACATTCACTTAATAAAAAGCAAGGTTCTATGATTTTACTCATGGTTCCACTGGCAGAAGAGTTGCAATCAATAACAGACCTTAAAATTTCCTCATTTCCTTACCTAAGCTTACCTTGGGGCTGGGGTTTAGCTCAGTTGGTAGAGTGCTGCTCCACAATCTCTCAGGATCAGGGTTCAATCCTCAGCAACACAAAAATGAAAGAAGGATGTGGCAATCTGCTCCTGAAGCAATTCCGAAACCATCAGCCATTGAAAACCCTATCGGGGTCGCTATGAGTCCAACTCGACTTGATGTCACCTAACAACAACAAAGCTTAACTAAATGGCCCTTAGAATTCACTATATTTTCACGAGAATGCCTGCAAATCAATTTCTAGCATTTTTCATTCTGGAATAATGAAATTACAACAGGTGTCTCTTAAAGACAGTATAGAGAGGAAGGGAATTTTCCTCCCCTGTCCCTATCTATAAAATAAACTGACAATAGACAGATTGGCAAAAGAAAAGGTATTTAAATTTATTATGTGCAAGTTCACAGCACCACACAAAATATAAGACTCAAAACAGGGCCAGGACTAGGGGTATACCTTAATAGCAGATACTTGCTTGGCATGCCTGATGCCCTGGATTCGATTAGGGAGTGGGATATATGTTGTTGTTAGGTGCCAAAGAGTCAGGTCTAACCCACAGTGACCCTAAAAGAAACACTGCCTGACACTGTGTCAGGCACTTTGTCAGTCCTTCTCTGCTATCCATAGGGTTTTCAATGGCAGATTGTTTGAGGAGTGCGTTGCCTGGCCCTTCTCCCTAACCTGCAGCACCTGGTATTGCCAGGAGGTCTCCAATCCAAGGACTAACCAGGATGAGCCTGCTTAGCTTCTGAGATCAGGCAGGATCAGATACCAGGGTGCCGTGGCTGCAGACAGAGGATATATAGTTAAGTTTAAATAGCATTCTGAGCTACAGAAAGGACTAGGGAATCTGGGATGGTGGGCAGGGGTGGGGTGTGGTAAGTTATGCGAGGGTGAAGGGAAGAAATGCACTGCGGAACAAAGATTGTCTCGTTACAAGGACAAAGTCTCAGGTAAGAGTCTTAGAAGACTATGTGACCCCATCAAACAAATATGTGACATTCTGTGGCAATGGGGGGAGGGGTGTTCATATAATCTTTCCTGGATTCAGATATGGCAGATAAAGGGGCCTCAGAGAAAGTCTGTTTATATAGCTGTTTATTTCATTAATGTAGATTTCCTCTACAGATGCAATTCTCCTCAACAAAAGAACAGCTTTTCAGAACTACTCCTATGTCTCTGCCACTCTGAATAGCCACTTGGAAATATGCCAAAGAAGCACACTTTGGGATGGCATATTTTAACCTACAGAATTCAGAAAAATGGACACATTAACTCTTAACTTGATATGCAGACCTAGCTAAGGTCCAAGGTAAGCACAGGAAGGGAAAACAAAACATTTGAGAGTATCATTTGTATCATTTAAGTGTCCCTTAAAGCAGAGAAGGGCTGGGATTTAGCTCAGTTGGTAGAGCACTGTGCTACAGTCTCTGAGGTCCCAAGTTCAATTCCCAGCACCGCAAAAATGGGAGCAGGGCCTGACAATCCACTCCCAAGGCAATCCCAAAACAGTAAGCCATTGAAAACCCTATGAGGGTCACTATGAGTCGGATACCGACTCGACAGCACCTAACAACAACAACAACAACAATAAAGCAGAGAACTATCTGATCGTTTAAGATTTTTTTTTTTTTTTTTTTTGCCTGAAAGTGACAGCATTAACAGCAAGGAAATAATTAGGCATACAAGAGCCTACTTAAACCTAATGAATCATAGAAAATGTCTAATACTTATTGTTCCCCTACTATGTGCTAGGCATAGTTAATCCTCACCATTATGCTGCAAAGATACAGATGAGGGAACCTCATCTCAATGGTTAAATCTCTTGTCTGAAATTCATGTTAAGTGGCTAAGATACAAATCCTGCCTCTATTACAACTATGATATAAGTTATATTTTCATAATTATCATGGAATTGTACTACTGCTTTTTAAAGGTACTAAAATCAATCTTAACAACAAAAGCCTCACACTTACTGAAAATAATAATTTCCATATAATTCACCTTAAAAATATAAAAGCCTTTTGAATTCTGAAAACCTCTAAAGCAATTAATTGTACCATACAAACTGTAGAATGCTACATTACTGTAATATGATCATCTACTACTTTAATCTAGATGATAGCTTGTCCCTTTCCAATGAGAAAGAACTATCAGCATGTTCACTAATAACAATGCAGTATTTTGTTTTAAATTTTGTTTTCTTACTGTGCTGGGGATGGAACCCAAGGCCTTGGGCATGTTAGGCAACCACTTTACCACTGAGCTACATCCCCAGCCCTTTGTTTTAAATGTTTAAATAAAAGTTCATCCAGTTTTGCATCATTTCATGCATAAAAGTATTCAACTCAAACTTCTCCATCCTTCAAAGGGAACAATATAAATAATCCAAAAACTATTTATAGTTGGCACTAGAATGCTTTAGAGGTAAATGATATGAACGTGATAAAGTAGAAAAAACTCTGGACTAGAGTGCAGAGAACTGCCCACCAGTCCTGGCTCCAGCACTAACTAGCAATTTAATCTCTTCAACTGCTTTGGGCCTTGGTTTTCTGATCTACAAAATAATCATCTCCATGGTCTACCCTTCCAGCTCTACAAGAAACGTGACTCACACACATACATGTCTTTCCAAGCTTCCCATTCTGTTTAGTTATTATCATTTCTTCACAGCCAGTAAGTATTATTTTTTTTTCAGTTCCACAAAAGGAAAAAAACCACCCAATCTAAACACGGTGAGAAGGGAAAGCCTTCGTTACAACTGGTTTGCCATAGATGATTCTCAAGGTGAATAATGTAGAAGCCATTATAACGTTAAAAGGTGTTAGGTTTCAATATTTTAGGCTGCTATTTTGTTTGCCAGTACATTCTCCCTAAGGACAAATAATAAAATTCAAGGACATTAGGGAGAAAAAACATACAATTACCCATTAGTTATTCAAGAACTAAGAAGACCAACTGAAAACATGAGCAACAGTTTTGCAGAAATGTTTTCTTTGACTGATGAATTAAAGGACAAAGTACGAGCTAGAAAATTTTCTAAATTAAAGGTAAGTACTTCCCTAATCAAAAGAGCTTTCGTTCCATAAACTGTACTCAACAAATGTAAGGAATCTGTAATGCATATGTGATGAATAAAATATTTAAAAGATTAAAGCTCTAGCTATGCAATTCTTAGATTACTTTCTTCAGTGAAATGAAAAACCTCCATAGACTGCCACAAAGGTGGACTCTGTGGACAGCCACTGCCTAATCCTGGTGTGCCTGCCTCCTTCCCTAAGCCATTCTCCAAAGAGGATTATGTAAATGCAAGATTATTAAAATTAACCTTTGCTTTTAACATGATTCTCAATTGTTGGAAAACTCAAACTGATTTTAGTATTGCTTTCTAGAGCTGTTAGGTTACCAACATCTTCCCAGTTCAATGTTTGAAGTTAAAATATTTTAAAACTTCTATCGACTATGCAGTACAATTTTGCATGAAAAGAAAGCAATTAAAGAAGCAATCAAAAGCAGGGAAAAGAAAGCACGACTTATTAATCTTCTAGAATAAATGTCAGTAGTAAATTATTACAGTACAATCCACTGTAAGTGTTAAATTGGAAGGCAAGCCATCAGCGTAGATGGAAAGGCTGCTACAAGAATTTCAAGGTGTACTTTTAAGAATTTCCAGCAAAACTAGTAACTGACAAAATAGCATCAAACACATATATACAGTTTTAAAGAAAGGATCACTGATCAAGTACAGCAGCGAACCACCTTTTGGTTGGAATGCCAAAAGAAAATGTCAAAACCTCCTGGTGACTCGGATTTCCAAGCCTTCAAAGTTCAGAACCAAACCAGTGTCAGATGCACTTACACTGTTTCCTCGCATCCTTTTTAAAAATGCAACTCACTCTCCACGAAGTCACTGTGCCTCTGCTACTCACATTCCAAACCCCAGAACCAAAGAACCTTAGAGTCCAAGGAGTTGCAGCAGGGTCTTCCCTGAGGCCGCCTCGGCATCCTTTACTAACCACCTCTGGTTAAACCCCCGGAGGTGCTCCAGTCACTTCCCCCATCTATGCTCCGCGGTTCCCTCCTTCACCTTCCCGTGGACCTTTTCTCCTCGACCTTGAGGACCCTCAGGTCGGAGTGCTAAATTAGAGCCCCAAGTGATTTGCCCTGTGTCCCCTTCTCTGCAGTCCACGCCCGGTGACCTCCCCTCGACCTGCCCCGACCCACCACGGCCCGGATGACGAACGCCCTCCTACTAGCCCCGGACAACCCGCTTCCCCTTAGGTGCCCTACCTTCCTCCAAACAGAAAAGCAATGCTGAGAGCCCACTGCACGCAAATTCCCACTAGGCGCTGCCCGGTTTGCACGGGCTCGAGGCCCAGACTTGTCTTCCTCTTCTCGGCCAGCCCATCCCAGCCAGAGGGCCGGCGCTGCCTGCGCCCGGGTGCGGACGCGCCGGCCGGGGCAAGGAGAGGCAGCCGCTAACCGCGGCACGAGGGCTGGGGGCCGGGCGACCTCGGGGACACTCACCGGCCCGGGAGTGCGGGGCGGCCTCATTCAGGCCACCTGCGGCCAGGCAGGACGGGCCCAGACGGCGCAGTCACCGAGAGGGCGAGTCCGCCCGCTTGCCGGTGCGTCCCGTCCCCTCCGACTGCCCAGCGGGTGCAGTTTGGCTTCCTCCGGACGGAGCCCGGGGACCCCAGCTCCGCCGGATGCCCCCGCCAGCCCCCACCCCCCTTCCCGGGCCGTCTCCCCCTTAACCCTTTTCCCCTCCCCCCTCCCCCCAACCCCCACCGGAATGGAAAATACCTCCCGGGGCGGGGGGCGGGCGGGGGCGCGCCTCTCTGAAGGGCAGCCTACCGTGACCAATAGCAGGCGGGGCTTTGGAGGGGCGGGATTCCCAGCGGCCAATCCGGAGGCGTGTAGGTGAAGGCCGAAGGAGAGAAGCAGAGAGCAAGAGCCGGGAGGCCGGGGAGTCAGGGAGGTCCAGCCGCTCGGGTGCGCGACGTGCGCGGCTGCCATTTTGGAGTCGGGCAGCTGCGACGGCGGCCGGGTCCGGCCGGGGGAAAGGGAGGAGCCAGTCAGGTGGGAGAGAGGTAGTCACGTGGGCATGAGGGGCGGAGAAAAGAGGGCTGCCGCCTGAGGGGAGGGGGCGGTGGCTGCGAGTCTGGGAGGGTCACGTGGCCTCAGAAGGGCTAGCGGTGGGTTTGAGGGTAGAAGGTCAATCTGTGGTGGGAGCAAGGAGAAAGCTTTGTCCCTGCTTTCCGCCCTGTTAGGGAGAAGGAGAGGAAAATAGTGAATGGAGAGCGTGAGTGCCGGGTAGGAAAATGTGAATGAGTCTCCCTAGCTTCCTCCAGCATGGAGCTACCCAGTCACAAAATTCCAAGATGCACAGGAAGCTGGGCTTCTCATTTAATTCACCTAGTCCAATCCTCGCTCTCAGCTGCCACGAAGATGACTCACTAGTTGGAAGGAGGGGTGTTCTGTCTCCTTCTTTTGGCCTGCACTTTATATGGAACGGCCCCCGCCCTGGAAATGGCGGAAAGGGCAAAGGGAGAGAAGCATAGCTGAGGGACTGTGACGCCTACGGGAAACTCCATGTCGCCTTTCAGAAATTCTGACATAAGCCAAAAAGACTTGCCTGTGAGACCTTGTCTACCTCTGACCCTTTATTTCAGTTCATGACTCGAACTGCAGCCTGAATTATTCTCCCTATTAACTTCATTGAAAGTGCTCCTTCTTAGGCTATCAGTGACATTCATAAGACCAAGTTCAAAGATCACTTTTTAGTCCTTCTGTAATCTCTTGCAGTGGCTTCTGTGGCCTGCATCATTGTAAGCTTTTCTTCTCCCCCTCACACCTCTTACCCCATTTTTCTTGACATCATACAGCCTCATATTGTCTTTCTCTTCAGTTAATTTTTTTCAATCTGTTCTCTGCTGACTCCTTGAGAGAGACTCGGGATCTGACCTTCAGTCTTTTTCTCTGGAGGCTCATCCTCCTGCTGCTGCCCACTAGGTGATCCGACTGTTCCAATAGAGTCAACAGCTGGACGTACATTTAATGAGGTCCAGATGTACATATACCAGTGCCTTTCGGAAAGCGCACTTGGCTACCAACATAGCACATGCGCATTGGAACTTATGCCTTCTGAAATTCATAACACCTGCTCCTTATCTTCTGACAATACACCCAATCCACTCAACCCAATGCTTTGGAGAAAAGTGAGTGCGTCCACTTTCTCACTGCTCCAACATCTCCCTATCTGCTACAGTTTGGATCTGCAATGTTGACACTGTTGGAAAGTAATAAAACCTTTAAAGATGAGCCGGGTGTGTGTGTGGGGGGGGTCATTGGTGCCCTCAAAAGGGGATCATCAGACTCCATGTATTTCTTTTTTCTGTCTTTTGCTTCTTGGCCATGATGTGAACAGTTTTGCTCTGCCATATATTCCTACAATGATGTGCTGTCCCTCTAATCAGAGGCCTAAAAGGAATAGGTCCAACAGATCATGGACAGGAAACTCCAAAATCATGAGCCAAAATAAACCTTTTGTCTTTATAAGCTGATTGCTGTAGGTATTTGTTATAGTGATGGAAAGCTAACACACACACTACTCCTTCTCACTTCATTGTGTTAATCATATTTACTAAATGCCCTCTTCTCTCCATTTCCACTGCCACTGCCTCACTTGTATCATTTATTCATTAGGTCAGTATTTACTGAGCATCTTAGTACATGCCAGACATTGGAAGGCTCCAGATACAGTAGCAAACAAAACTGGCAAGGTTGCTGAACAGTGCAAGACAAACTGTACATGAATAAATTAATAACTAAACAAGATAAATTGGGTGAAAAGTGTTATAAAGACTAAAATAAAGCCAAGAGACCTATCAGAACCTCCTGAAGTTGTTGCCCAGGTCCTCACTGCTGTTCTGCTGCCCCTCTTCCCTCTTATCCTTTCTTCTTATTTCCAGAGAAGCAATTGGCCTAATCCTTTCACCTAGTCTTAATTTCATTCTTTCTTCTCCTAGGACTTCACTCAGTCTTTGTTTTTGTGTTACAACTGCCTAAATGAAAATCCCCTAACTAGGTGATAAGCTATTTGAGGTAAGGAATCATCTGTTACACACTTTTGTGCCCCTGCAGTACCTTGGCTCAGAATAGGTGCTCACAATGAGTGTTAAATGAATTGGTGGGTCCCCTGACACCAGGATTAGGCTACCACGAAAGTGTCATCAGCCCAAATTAGAATGGTAAGGAAGGTCAGTAGACTTTCCTGTTTGAAAGTTGTGGCAGTAATGCCTGAAGGCAGGGGACAGGATTGTGAATTATATCACCTGTTTTGGTACCTTGCAGGCCTGAAATGCCATGATGCTGGGCGGCATGTGTGGCTCTGGTTCCCTCATAAATACTACTCTACTCGACAGTTTCAAGTACATGTGAGCAATTTAAAAGTACTCTTTGTTTCGGGTGATGAGCTTCAAACTCAGAGAACTCTGGGTGAGTTGCCAGGATAGGCCCTGCAGGAGAAGGTTGCAGTTGCCACTTCACTTTGTATTTCCAGGCCCTTGGGTATTGCACCCCAACAGGGAACAAGATGTTGCCAGTTCCATCATAGTCATTGTAATTAAATCCAAGTTCTGGCAAAGGGCAGTATGTAATTATGAAGTATTATTATGGTTTTTATCATTATTAGGCACCCAGCTGCCCAGCCCAGGAAACCACAGCAGTAAAACACTGAGAAGCCAAGCTCCTCTCCCAGCTGGCATAAATCAATACCAGGTGTATTGGCACACAATTTTGCAGCTTCACATTCATCAAGATGAAGTCTTCTGTCCCCTCTTTTTGGCAAGGTAAGTTTTTAAATGAATGAAAAGAGGAAATGTAAAGAAAGACCTTTGCCACCACCTCTGAGTCAAATTCCTTTTTTTTCTCTCCCTAGAACAATTTCTTCTCATCTACATATTTATTGCATAAGCCTTTTTCAACTTTATCCTTGACCTGCTTGCTTCCTAAACATCATTCTACAGTGTCTCCTGAGGGTATATGGTGCTGAATTATTGAGTGTGCCACAACAATCACACAGAGTGATTTTCCTTTCAAGAAATTTACAGACTAAATAATTCAGAAAGCATAGTCAAGTTTGACAAGAAGCCTGCCATTTATTGAGCACCTATTCAGTGCTATGCTTGGCATTTTTTATGTTATCTTACTTAATCCATAGCACCCTGCAAGGTAAGTTTTGTTATCTCCATTTTCTTCAAGGTCACAAAGGATTGACACTTCAAGGTCACTTAGTAATGACAACTGAGAGTCCCACATAAACCTATAAATTTAGTCATTGTGTATTCATAGTGGATTTGTCCATTTGAATATCAGATTTCATCTTTCTGAATATAAGTATCAGATTTCAACCCTGTCTGTCAAATTTAAAATGGTTTCTTATACAAAGTAGTTTGTAAGCTGGGCATTGAAGGTACAATTCAGAAGTGATGCTGAGGGAATGATGCCAAATGAGAAGGCCAAATTGGCCATAAGCCTAAAATCAATCAATAAGGAAAGATTTCCTTATTGAGTCTTTATGAGTCATATTATATTCTTCAAGTACCTTTATTGTCTGAGCTACTCCAAATGGGAAAGTCAACCCATTGGTACTAGGTTGGGAAGCATGGGCTAAGAAAGGGTGGGCTGAGGATGAGGGCAGGTGGTTTGAAGACAGAATAGGTCTTTGAATGCAGAACTTCCAAAATGGCTAATAAACTGGCACATCCACCCTTGGCTTCTACAACAACCAAAAACCATGGCAGCTTTCTTGCTGCCAAATGCTTGTTTGTAACTGATGTGTGCAGAACAGTATCCCATTCTCTCATTTTTTTCTAAATTAATCAAGTAACAATTTTTAAACAATTTAGTACTATGTTGTGCAAGGCATTTCATTTCTGTTATTTTTAGTGATTTTAAAGGGATTTCAAATTCAATAAAGCTGGGCTCAGTAGCACATGCCTATAATCCCAGTAATTTGGGAAGCAGAGGCAAGAGGATTATGAGTTCAAGGCCAGAGGCAGCCCATGTAGCTTTGCGAGACCATGAGTCAAAATAAAAAATAAAAAATGTGTTGGGGGTGCAGCTCAGGAGTAGAGGACTTGCAAAGTATGTGTGAGGCCCTGCGTTCAACCTCCAAGTACTGCAAAAAATTAAAATAAAATAAAACACACTCATTTTAGGTGCACTACTTTGATCTGTTTTGAGACATACATACCTTTCCCATAATCAAGAAATAGAACATTTCCATTAGTCTCAAAAAATATTCTTATACTCCTTTGCAGTAAGAATTTTAATTCAACTCATATGTAGGTGTGTGTGTGGGTGTGTGTGGGTGTATTTTTTTTTTTTTTTTGGGTGGTGCTGGGGACCAAACCTAGGACCTTGCCCATTCTAGCTAATCACTCTACCACTGATTTACACCCCTAACCTTCAACTTGTATTCAGATGATTCTATATGTCCAGATATAGATTCATATGAATCTATATCTCCAGCTTTGACCTTGCTTTAGTTACCTGCTTCACATGTCTACCTGGGTGTTACAAACAGGCATCTCAAGACTAATGGCAAATGCTTTAACTACAAGAAAACTCCCACCTCCCACCTACTATTCCCTTTCCAAACTATTTTTCTCTACTCTTCAGTTTGGTTGAGGCAGTCATAATTTTTCAAGTCATATACCATATACTATAGAAATTTTTAAAAATAATTTTTTCTCCTCCCTCTTTTCCACCTCCCAATGTCAATATGTGACTCTAACGTACGCTAACATTTTTAATAGGTCTTTTCCATTTCCACTATACCCACACAGTTATCTCACTCACACAATTGCAAGAAACTCCTAACTCCTTCCTTCATGCTCCAATTCACCCACCAATCTGTCATGCTGTTTCAATCCCCTGCTTTCATAGGCTGCTGAACAGCATATAAAATGACTCTGAAAATCTTTTACCAATATTGCCCCTTCTGGGCAATCTCCCCTTCTGTACTCTTCTGATTTTCACTACAGAAAGTCCTCTATACATTGTGATCTTTCTGTGCTTTTTATCAAATCTTTGTCAGACTTGTGCCTCCTCTTCCACTTGAAAAACTCTTCATTTTTCACAGCCCCATTTAATTGACTTTTCCTAAGTAAAGCCTTTCCAGACCTCTACCATAAAAACAGTCCTTCCCTCTGTAACACTTGCCTTCCTCCAGTGTGTTGCACATGCATTTGTCACACTAAATAGACATAATAGTGAAACAGGGCAGGATGGCTGAGCCAGAATATCTCAATTTAAATGAAAAATCTTTTTGGTCATTCACTGTGTTATACAAGTCATAAAACCTCTCTGAGCTTCAGTTATTTATTTCCCTTATAAAATTATAAAATCCCTATAATTACAAATCTGAAGCCATAGCACCCTGGCATCCCATCCCGGCCTGATCTTAGAAGCTAAGCAGGGTCAGCCTGATTAGTCTTTGGATGGAATACTACCTGAGAATATCAGGTGCTTCAGGGTAGGAAGAAGGACCTAGCAATCCACTCCCAAACAATCTGCCATTGAAAACTCTATGAATTATAAAGAGGCACTGACAATAGTGTGGGGCATGGCACAGTGTTGAGGAGTGTTTCCTTCTGTTCTACATAGGGTCACTATGACACCTAACAACAGACAACATAGGTACAAAGCTGTATCTCCTGGTGGATTTTGAGCACTTGGGGTGCAAAACCAACATCTGGTATTCTTTCTACCACTTTTCCCTAATGTAGGGCCTGTGTCTACCTGCTTTGTAGATTGGCTTATGATAGAAGTTACCATTTTTTATAGAACTGTATTATCCTAATTATTCTCCCAATTAACTCTTAGCTTATCTTTTATAATGTTTCTTTTTTTATTAGAAATTTTTAATGTACATCATAATGTGATTCATTTTGACATGCTTTTCGTTGTGACAATTTTCATATATGCAATTTGATAAGCATTATTCATATAGGTTACCCCTTACCCTCCTCTATGTTTCCCCCCTCCCCTCTTCCCATCTAAGTTTCCCATCCAAGTCTTCTCCATCTTTTACTATATAGTATTTTTCTATATGTCCTTGGGTTCCATTTCTGTTTAAGATAGAAACTTTTCCTGTAGTGGTCTTTGTTTCTATCTTGTTAGAACAATTACATGCAATTTCTAGTCCATTTATATTGACCTCATTCTTATCTTCCCTCCCCCCCTTTTAATGTGACCTGACCTTTGAGTAGGATTTTTCCTTCTTGTAATTTTGAGTCAGCTCTCTCATATGAGTGAGAACATGTGTTGTTTCTCTTTCTGAGCTTGTGTTTGTTCACTTAAAATAATTTTCTCTAATTCTATCCATTTTGCTGCGAATGACCCTATTTCACTTTTCTTGCTTGCTGAATAGTATTCCATTGTGTATAAATACCATAGTTTTTTTTATCCATTCTTCTGTTGAAGGGCACTTTGGTTGATTCCATATCCAAAGCCAATCATGGCATCCTTATTTCTTTTTATAATTTTTTATTGCCTTTGTAATTAGTCGCATAAAAGGGTCTCTGAAGAAGCAAATATCTTATCCATGACTAATTTTCTTGTTGTTGTTACGTGCTGTTAAGTTGAATTCGACTCATAGCAACCCTATGTACAACAGAATGGAACACTACCATACACTGTGCCATGCACATGATCTTTTTATGTTTGAGCCCATTGTTGCAGTCACTGTGTTTCTTCTCATTTTGAATTGTGCCACATCAGCAACTGGAGATCCCAGGGGCTTTACTCCATTCCCATCATTAAAGTTGACTCTACTTTGAGGAGGCAACTCTTCCCCAGTCATTTCTTGAATGCCTTCTAGCCTGGGGGACTCATTCTCTGGCACTATTTTCACAGTGCTTCTCTGCTATCCATAGGGTTTTCATTGGCTAGTTGTTTTGGGAGTAGGCTTACCAGGTTCTTCTCCCTAGTCTGTCTTATTCTGGAAGCTCAGCTGAAACCTGTCCATCATGGGTGGCCCTGCTGATATATGAAATACTGGTGGCATAGCTTTGAGCATCACAGCAATGCACAAACCCCTATAGTATGATAAGCTGACAGATATGTGGGGGATTTACTTAACTAGGCACTTGGAAATACAGAGGTGAACAAGAGACTTCATAAAATTTATAGTGTTGTTGTTAGGTGCCATCAAGTCAGTGTCTGACTCATAGTGACCCTAGGTACAACAGGTGAAACAGTATTGTTTGTGCCTCTCTGCTATTCATAGGTTTTTCAAGGGCTGATTGGTTTTTGGGAGTGGGTTGCCAGGTTCTTCTCCCAAGCCTACAGCATCTCTCATCCAAGTACTAACCAGGCCCGACCCTGCTTAACTTCCAAGATTTGACAGGATCAGTTGCCACAGTGGTATGGCTGCAGGACAAAATTTATAGTGGAAGGCACTAAAACCAATAAAAATTCTACCAAGGGTACCAAAAATGTGTATTCACAAAAAAAGTTATAAACATTTTAAGAGTTGTTATATATGTATTACTTTTCAAAGTTGAATTATGGTAGCAATGTATAGCATGACATTTGCTCAAATGATGGCATTAATCAGATAGATGCTACTACCACCATGCAGTAGGCAGGACAGTCACAGAAATGGCAGAAGCACGTCTGTCATTGGAGGAGGGCAAGACTATTTTGAAGTGGTATTTAAAATTCGAGAACATTGTGGAAGTATGATGGCAATGGAGACATGAGTATGCAGCAGAACCTCCAAAGCACCTAACAATGGTATGCATTCGTGATAAGTTTGAGATACTCGGTAGTGTGTGTGATGTGTACAAGGGAGATTCAAGAGGCCTCACACAGCAACAAGTCCTGCTTCTCCTATGGTGTTGAAACACTTTACATGATCACCATAGAAGTCAAAGTCTACCAAACAACAGGAATTATCAAAACAAGCATACAGCACATTTTTGGGGAGTTACTGGGGGGCTAAACCTAGGGTCTCTCACATAATTTGCAAGCACTCTACCACTGAGCTGCACTCCCAGTACATTTTTTTTTTTTACATTTTTTATTGGACATTTTTAATGTACACCTTAATGTGATTCATTCTGACACGCTTTTCATTGTGGCATTTACATATATATGCATTCTGATGTACATTATTTATATAGGTGCCCCCTTACCCTCTTGCTTAGTTATGCAGGCTGTCTTGGGCCTCAAACCAGCAACCCTCCTGCCTCAGCCTCCTGATTTGCTGGGATTATATGTGTGATCCACGGTTGTACCATAGACTTTTAAAATAGCAAAATGGAAAGTACTATAAATATCATAGAACAACAGTGTACCTAGAGTGACCAGGGCAAGCCTCAATGATTAGAAGGAGGTACCACACAAAAATCAGGTGAAAGAACATTCCAGGCAAAGGGAAGAGCACTGACAAAGGCCATGAGGCAGGTACAGAAACCAAAAGAAGGCCTGTGTGGTGAGGAGGAAGCCAGGGCTGGTGGTGGTGGTGGTGGTGGTGGTTGTTGTTGTTGGGTATTGTCAAGTCAGTGTCCAACTCACAGCAACCCTACGTACAACAGGTGAAACAGTATTATTAGTGCTTCTCTGCTATTCATAGGATTTTCAATGGCTGGTTGCTTTTTTGGGGAGTGGGTTGCCGGATCCCTCTCTCAAGCCTATAGCACCTGGTGTTCCCAGGTGATCTCCCAACCAGGGAACAGGAGTGAAATCAAAGAAGCAGATGGAGCCAGGTCATGAAGGGCTTTGAAGGTCACAGTGAAGAGTTTAAATTTTACTCTAATTGTAGTGGGGAGCCTTTGAAGAGCTTTAAATAGAGATGAGATACAATTTGATTTGTATTTTAAGAGAGCACTCTAACTGTGTAATAAGAATGCATTCTCTGGGCAGTGGGACAGAGGATCAGAAGGCACAGCAGTTGCTTTGGTCCAGGCTATGGATGTTGGTGGTCTGGATTAAAGTGGTAGTGCGGAAAATGGTGAAGAAGAGTAGGTTTCAGGGTCTGTTTTCCAGGTAGAACTTAACAATCTTACTGATGGAGTCAATGAAGATGAGGGAAGCTATTCAAGATGAGTAATTGGATGAAGATTCAATCTATCTTGCTAAGCTCTGAGAATACAAAATTCAATTAATAAAACACAGTCCTTGACATCAAACTCACAGACTAAGCCAGGCATGGTGGTGCACATCTGTAATCTCAGTACTCAGGAGGCTGAGGCAGGAGGATTTCGAGTTTGATACTAGCCTGGGCTACCTAGTGAAACCCTGTCTCTAAAAAACCAAAACCAAAACCAAAACTCCCTCACAGATTACTGAGAAAGATTGCATCATACCCCTAAAATTTCCACAGAGTGTGTCAAGCACAACAACAAAGCTATGCACAGGTTACAATGAAAGCATTAAGAAGGAGGCCCTTGCCCAGTCCAGCTAAGTAACCAGGAGTCCTGCCTTCCTGGGAAGATAACTAGTGAACTTGCTTGGCATTTATGAATATGTGCAGCAAATCACAATTTAGGTAAAGCTTTAATTTCACTCTTTATGGGTCAATAAAGTATGAGCATTGTCGGCAGGATCTTACAGCATCTCTGATTTGTTTATTTATTTATTTTAGAGAAGAGGAAAGAAGGGTATGAAAAAGTAGCCAGGACAATAAAGATATTTGACAGAGTCAAAGTACTCAGCCAAGGAGAATAGAAATCAGTATGGTGTGGACTTGCCTTACACCTGCCTGCTTGAACCCTACCAACAGTATGCCTTTTGTTGAGCACTAATTCAGGATTTTTTATTAAAAATGATGGCTTTTATGAAATGACTGTATGGCTGCTGAATGACTTCTTGCAAGCTTTTTCCTTTTTAGTATGCATTTATAGTTGACCAACTAGAATACCTATATGCTCACAAATTAAAACAAAATAAAAAGGTATGCAGTGAAAAATCTCTTTCCCAACCAGCTCCTCTTACTCAGTTTTCATTCACCCTCATAGAGGTAACACTTTAGATTATTTTCTCTATGTATCCTACCAGTGTTTCTTCAAGGATATACAGCAATTTTTACATGTTTTTCTCTTCCTCCTCTTATATAAGAGGTAGCATATCAAATCATTTGATCTGCATATTGCATTTTCCTCCACCACTGTATCTTGGAGAACTTTCCTATCAGTACTAAGAGAGCTTCCTCATTCTTTTAAACAGCTACACAACATTATGCTGCAGGATGTGCCATAGTTTATTTAACCATCCCCCCATTGATGAACACTTGGGTTGTTTCCAGTCTTTGCTATTTATTACAAACAATGCTGTAATGAATAATCTGGCATGTATGTAAACAAGAATATCCTTAGGATAAATTCCCAGAAGTCTCCCAAAGTTTAATAAATTTTAATGAAATTTTCCAAAGGAATGTTCTAAGATGGTGTAACTGGGTTTCCAAATTAGAACCTCAGCTTTCCAAGGATTAATTTTAACATTCCATTAAGAGTAGTTCCCCATTATTAGCATGTAAATTACATCTTTGTATTTTTTCCAATAAGAATGTTTTTAAAAGATATTTAACTTACCTTTCCTACGACCAACAATAGTTGGAATGATGCTTTTTTAAAAAAAGAAGCCAGAGAGGATAAAGTCATTTGATTATGCCCCAGTTAATGAATTGCAAGCTCTAGAAAATACCTGAATTTTTAAAACCCATCATACAGAAATATCTCTGGAATGAAGTCTCAGACAGGGATGGTAGGTTTTGAGTTGAGAACTTGTAAAATGAAACCTGACCCAAACAGCACTAGTGCTGCCCTTGCCCCAAGGTCAAATTCCCTTTGGTCATTTTTTATTACCCTTCTCATTTCCCTTGGTTAATTCTTCATTTTCTCATAGTTCCTTTTGGAAAACAGGCTTAAGGACTTAGTGAAGTAGGTAGACTTTTGTAAATGGGCATTGTAACTGAGCTATGTAGAGTAAGTATTTTATACTTATACTATTTTTCTCCACCCCTAAAGACCTTTTCTTATTTATTAGATCTTGAATATATGAACCCAGGATGGAATGATCTTAGGGCACTTAATTTCCGTGAAATCTTTGGGAGAAAAATATACACAGATGTTGAAATACCTAAGAGTGATGTGGTTGTGAGGGCTGCCACTTAAAAAATATATATATCTTAAGAAGTTACCCCCACCACAGTCCCATCATTATTAGAAAATAATATTACATTTCCACATGGAACTTCTCTTTGGTTCTGTTAGATGTGTGTGGAGGGTTTTTGTTCTTGTTTTGTTTTCTCATTTAATTATAGCATAAGTATGTTTATTTTTTCATTGCTGAAACAAAATATCCGAGAAAATCAACCCAAAAGAAGAAAAATTTATTTTGGCTCATAGTTTCAGAAATTTTCAGTCCATGTTCACCTGGCTCCATTGCTTTTAGGCCTGTGCCAGGGAAAAAACATCATGGCAGGAGGGCATGACAGAAGAAAGCAGCTCATCTCATGATAGCCAGGAAGTGGGGTGGGGGTGGGAGTGGGGGGCGTGGGGGGTGTGGGGGGGTGTTCAGGGACAAGACATATCCTTCAAAAGCAGTTCCCAGTGACCTACCTACTCCAAGTAGGCCATACCCCCTACTAGCCCATTCAGCTATGAGTTCATCAATGGGCTAATTCATTGATGAAGTTAGTGTCTTCATGATCCAGTAGCCTCTTAATAGTGCCAGAAGCTGGGACCAATCATTCACCCTATGAACATTTTGGGGGGATACTTCATATCTGAACCATAACAATAAGAGAAAGTGTTTAAAAATAAAATATGAGATTAAGAAGATGCAGCAAATAACCATCTAGAAATCTTTTCTGAGCGCCAATGCTCTCTTCCAAACAAAGTCTACAAATTGTAAAATGTCCAAATTCTGAAGAGTATGTAGTCCCAGCTGTGGCTGAAATTATCTTCCATTTTTAAAATGTCCCACTTAAAGATTCTAGTCTTGCCAGGTGCAGTGGTGCATGCCTATAATCCCAGTGACTCGGGAGGTTGAGGCAGGAGGATCATGAATTCTAGGCCAGAGGCAGTCTGAGTTAATTTAGTGAGACCCTGTCTCAAGACAAAAATAAAAAAGGGGTTGGGGGTATAGCTCAGTGGTAGACCACTTCGGTTTAGCACCTTAGTACCAGAAAACAAAGATAAAAAATAAAAAAGAAGTTAGAGATGCAGCTCAGTAGTAGAGCACTTGCAAAGTATGGGTGATGCCCCAGGTTAAACCCTCCATACGGGGGGGGGGGGGAAGGTTTAGTCTCACTTTTGGCCATTACCTTTGCTGTTTGTTTCCTTGTTTTTACTTATTTGGCAAGATTTGGACTTGGACTCTAAACTTCAGAACTCCTTCTTAGGTGAAAAATAATATCTGCTGAAATTATTTGTGCTCCTGGTACCTAAATATCTATAGAGAACATGAGTCTACTGAACATCAGTCTACTTTTATTTTCTTCTGTAGACTGTACTCCTGCTTTATTCTTGGCCCATGGATTTGGAGAAGGCAGTAATGTCCCTAACCCCAGCCCTCATCTCCCTGCTTTAGAGGTGAAGCATGTGACCCTGGTTTATACCATCTAGTATGTCCTATTCCCCTAGCCATCATAATTGATTCTATACCTATTAGAAAATGCCAGCTCTAGATTTGGGCCTAGATGCAAACAATCCCTATCCCCATTGGGCACATGAAGAGAGAGCTTGCCTAAGAATGGAACTAGTATTGAAGACACTTAATTGAGAAATGCCTAAGAATCAAAGCAATATTGAAAATGCTGAATTGAAAAATGCAGAGAGAGAATTCAGGTCCTGGGTCATACTGTTTGAGCCCTGTATCAAGCTTTACCTGAAATAGATATTCTAACTTATTCAGATATGTGGAGCCAATATAGTTCATTCTCTCTCTTTCTTCCTTCCTTCCTTCCTTCCTTTCTTTCTTTCTTTCTTTCTTTCTTTCTTTTCTTTCTTTCTTCTTTCACATGATTTCAGTCTTTAAACTGTCCTCAAACTCATGTTGATTTTCCTCCCTCAGCCTCCCAAGTGGTGGTATTATGTGTGTGTGCCACCACACCAGGCAAATTTTACCTTTTTGATTAAGTTAGTTTGGATTACATATTTTTTCTCTTTGGCAGCCAGGAATTTTAGTTGCTGCAATATCTTCAAACAAAATTAGAGGAACTAAACTCATGCTGTTCCCATGGTTTGACAAATATTTTCCCCAATTAATTCCCAGAGTCCTCTATTCTTAGCAGGAGTAATGCTACCATTGCAGAGGACTTATCGACTTATCATCAAGCCAGAGCTCTCTTCCCATTACTCCAAGGACTCAGCTAGGCTATGCTCAAACCCAGCCCACCAGTGAGGTTAAAGAATGAAGGAAATAGATGGCAACCTGAAATAATTAAGCCAATTTATTTTGGGGGTCAGATCCAATTCACTTTAAATGAAGTTGTTTTGAATCCATTTCTGGTCCAAACCTGTAATCATCTGGACTAATCCAGAGTTCATATGGGAAACATATTTGGAGGGTTACAGATTTGTTCCAGTTTGGGAGAATTATGTAATGTAGAATCAGGTTGCACCTGTCTTACTAAGTCTTTTGTACTATAAAAGGTAGCATATAGGCTGGATTGGGGGGATGGTTAATAATATTCTTGATACTAAAAGGTTAGTCTAGACTGCATTCAAAATGAGCAGTGTCATAAAGCCTATCCTTTGGATTCACTTTTAATATTTCTAATCGACATGAGTGCACCCTTTGAAATATATAATATCTAGTAAGTTACTAAAATACAGGTTAAAATATCTTTTTCAATTTTTACCTCTTTTGCAACAAGTTTTTGTAGGTATAATATTTATGGCCTCTATTTGAAAATTATTTCTAATTAGAGTGATGCTACATCAATGTCTGGGCTGGGATTTAGCTCAGTGGGTAGAGCGCTGCGCTGCAGTCTCTGAGGCCCCGAGTTCAATTCCCAGCACTGCAAAAATGGGAGAAGGGCCTGGCAAGCCACTCCCAAGGCAATCCCAAAGCACTCAGCCATTGAAAACCCTCTGAGGGTCGATATGGGTCAGATACCGACTTGACGGCACCTAACAACAACAACATGTCAATGTCTTTTGTCCCTAAAATTTAAATGAGCAGTCTTCAATTAGAATTATTCTCTGGAAAATGACATTAGAACATAGGCTCAGAATATCAACCAAACTGTTTTGTTGTTGTTGTTGTTGTTGTTTTATTTTGTTTTTTGTTTTTATTTTGTTTTTGTTTTTATTTGTTTTTGTTTTTTGAGATGTAGTCTCACCATGTAGCCCAGGGTGGCCTAAAACTCACTATGAAAACCACGCTGGCCTCCAATTTCCACCAATCCTCCTGCCTCAGCCTCTCAAGTGCTGGGATTATGGGCGTGCACCACCTCACCCGATTCCCAACCAGACCATTTTAAAAACTGCATGGACTAATCTAATGCACATGCTCTGACATGGAATGGCTGTTGTTTCATAGCTTCCATAATTTTTTAAAAGTTCAAGACACTTACAAAATGTTCAGCTTGTTCTAGGATATTTTTGTGAGTGGGTGGTATACAAACAAAAGGTAGAGTGGCAGATGCCATCCACGTATTTTACACAAATGCCCCTTGCTTAGGCATGTGTAAGCAGAGTCAGATATGGTTACGACAGGATGAAAACAGGTGGTTTACATAGAGAGCATATGTGAGAAGGTCAGGTCTTCCAAAGCGGATGGGGCTGTAAAAGCAGTTTTCATGAGTACATCTTTTACATTTGTTCTTCTGGAAAGAATTTCTCTCTTGTAAATATGACCTGATTCTCAAAATCAGACCCCAAGGTCTACTGAACTCGATTCAGTTTTCCATTAGTTCAAGAGATACCACGGCCATGTATACAGACTGCATATCTTTTCATGGTTCTTTTGAGACTTTAATGTTTCCCTTAGCTCTATTATTCAAAGCTAAAGTTTAAGATTTAAATCATTTTACTTGGTATGCAAAAAATAACCATAATTAACCTTATAGCATTAAATTCATTGGCCATGTGATTTGGAGGGAATAAATTCGTGTTCTGCAAAAGGGCTTGGATATACAGAATTTCAATGCTTCAACTGATGTAATTTTCTATAATATTTAGCCTGCCATTTTTAGTCCAGTATTTGGATAATAGGAGACTTCGAAGAAAAAGCTAAAGAGAGGCTAATTTGCCTGGTAGTGCTTCTGTTCTTTTGTTCTTTTAGAATCTAAAATTAACCAACATCTGCAATGTCAACAAGGACTCCATATGGCATTCAAGTTTGTACTTTTCCAAATAATGCATTTGAGGCAATGTAATCTGAGAGGAACTCTGAGGTAATAATGAATAGAATGCCTTATATTGTGGAGCACTTTATAGTTTCAAGATGATTTAACAACTAGAACCTTATTTGATCCTCACAACAATGTTAAGAGACAGGAAGATGAGGCATTTTTTATTTCTGTTTACCAGATGAGATAAAAGAGGTCCAAAATGTCCACAAGACATGACTATCATACAAACCTGGTTAGTAGCAGTGTCGGAAGAAAGCCCAAGCCATCTGGTTCCTACCCAAGGTCTTCTCTATCATTTTACCAGAATCAAGTTATTGACAGGCCATGTTAAAATAACACACTTTCAAAATAATAGAGTCCACAAATAACTCTGTAGGAAAAATAAAAAAACCTCAATATCAAAAACTAAACAATAAACATGCATGTTTGAGTTCCAAACATTCCATGAATCTCATTTGCTCAATTAAGTTAGTATATAGTTTCCATGGGCTGGGATTTAGCTCAGTTGGTAGAGCGCTGCGCTGCAGTCTCTGAGGTCCCGAGTTCGATTCCCAGCACCGCAAAAATGGGAGAAGGACCTGGCAATCCACTCCCAAGGCAATCCCGAAACAGTCTGCCATTGAAAACCCTATGAGGGTCGTTATGAGTCGGATACCGACTCGACAGCACCTAACAACAACAACAACAACAACAGCAATAGTTTCCATAGAAGTTCATATAGTTACTCTTCTGATTTTGTATTTCACCTTCAAAACAAAAATGTTCACCAAAACACTTGTTTTCCTGGTGAAATTATACCTTACAAGTCTTTATTAGTTATATCTAGAAAATTTAAAAACTTTCTTATAAGAAATGTTGCAGTTAAGAGTATTTTATCATGTAATTTATATCTAACTGAATTTTGAAACATTTGTTTCAGTTCAAACTTCTGTAAAGTTCTGCATCGCAGCCATTATTCAGAATTTCTGGGGAAAAAAAAACAAACCAATACTTTGAAGTTAAACAATGTATTAAAAACAACTTGTGACTGGTATATAGGCATACATTTAGGAGGATCCCATTCTTTTAAGCATAAATAATGTTATTGCCAATCCAACCTCATAGAAAATTCTAGCTATATAATATTATCATTTCTACTTTAAATGCAGCGAAATGCAATTGCTCTCATTTCTGGAAAGTTTGAGGCTTAAAAATTTATGAATGCTGGCATTTTTAAAGTGGGACACTTTGGGGTTGTAATATCAGAAAGGTGCTGGCGTTCTCAAACATTGACAGGCAGATATATTTCTTTTTTTTTTTTTTTTTTTTTTGGCAGATATATTTCTAACAAGTAGAAACACTGGACTATACTAGCAAAAGGAGTCACCCACAAAAATATTAATCATGATTTGGCTTAGTTTAAGCTGGTTCTATGGAATCTTCATAAAAGTGTATCTTTAGGAAGCATCTTCTACCAAGTGGAAAGCTGGCAAGAAGGAGCATTCAGTGTTGCTGACAATAGCGCAATCAGAGCTCACTTAAAACTTTTTTTTTCTCTTTTTTTTTTTTTTTTATTAGAAATTTTTAATGTACATCATAATGTGATTCATTTTGACATGCTTTTCGTTGTGACAATTTTCATATATGCAATTTGATAAGCATTATTCATATAGGTTACCCCTTACGCTCCTCTATGTTTTAAAAAAATCTTTTCCATTAGTTGTTTGGATATGTCTCAAAGAACCACAAACAGAAAAGCAACATTTAAATTTGATAGTGTCCATATATTCTTGTGACTCAAATAGCCTTCGTGCTCTGTTCGGAAATCATGGAAATACACAAAACATTCTTGAAAAGGTCATCTAACCTAAGTAGAATATTCTCTCCACACATGAGCATACCTGGATATGGGAGCCATAAAAAAATGGGGACCCAGAGAGAGAGACAAAGAGAACAATATGGAATGTTACAAATAAGTCAAAGGAATTGATGGGAGCTGGAGAAGTGGGGTAGGAAAGTCTTGAGCTAGAGCAAGTTGAAGTCACTTGAGAACGCAGTAGCATCTGGGAGGAGCCATGCACCACAGAAGAACATGACAACAACGTTAAGAGGTAATTCAATTGCAGAGAGGTGGCAAATGCATAGATCCAGAAGAAACAGAGGCAAGTGTCCAAAGCACCTTGAGGACCCACACTGGCAGTGTTCAGGTCTGCAGCCTGGTCTTGTTTTATCCCCTTCCCCCATCATTGCCACATCTCTGCCCACCACCCCCCTACCAACAAAAATCTGTTTGTAAGCCCAAGTTTCTTAAGCTTAGGTCTTATTCACCCGCTGAGTCATTTGTGGATTTGGAGACTGGTAATCATTATTTAGCAATGACTTCAGCACTAATCAATCAGAATTGGAACGCTAGGACTTTATTCCCACTCACAACCACAGATCTCTTTGTGCTACAGTGAAGTAACTGGTCCCTTGGCTATTCTGCTGTTGATTAATGGACAAGACAAAAAAGTGTTGGAAGTGCTCATGCAACTCCCACAAATAGTCCAACTATTTTCTGCCAGATTGGCTGAAAAAAAAAAAAAAAGAGAAAGAAAGAAAGAAAGAAAAAAGGCCGCTGATTGTGTCAAACCAAGTTAGCCAGTACCTGGCCTGTATTGTCTGCCTGAATTATAAAGCACAATGGTACATCCTGTTCTCTTACAGTTCATTATTAGGAAAGCAAGTATGAGAAAGAACTGGACCATAGCTATAATGTACTAGATAACTAGACGACCTAGGCTCCTACTGCACTAACACATGTCTTTTGCACACCCATACGATAATAGTTATTCTCAAAATTAGGCTTGATACAACTCCCTCTTCCCCTCCTTGCTTAGATGCAGCTGAACAATGAGTTTTAGAAACCATAGGAGAAGCACATGGCATTGCCAGCTGATGCTGAGAAAGACCAAAGCCTCAACTACATACTAATAGTTCGTTAACCTGCCTTTCCCCAAGCACCCAGTCCACGTGGATGGGTCACTGCCACGGGAAGAATCTGGTCCCCAAAGATCATTCATCCTAATGGTGTCTGTAGAGGGTGGCTGGACTCGTAGAACTTTGTCTTGCACCCTTAGGGTGGCCTTTTGGAGCCTATGCACTCCTAGGAACCTGATTTCTACTGTATGAAAATATCTAGAGCCAGGAAGAATGGAACATGATGTAACTTATCCCTGAATCCACATCCTGTTTGACATGCCCCAGGGTGGAGTAATTCTCGCTATCACGAATAAGTCAGCCTTGAGTGGATCAACATGTTTAAAAGATGTTTCCAAATATGTCTAAAATTCTAGGTGCAGAGACTTCAGTCTCAACAAGGCAGATTTAGACTATAACCAAGGATGGAAATTAGAAAAATGGAGAGACAGTATGATGTAGTAGAAAAAGCCAGCCCTGTTAGTAACGAGTTGTGTGCCTTTGGTTGGTATGCCCATGTCTCAGTTGCCTTAACTCTAAAATGGACCACTACACTGAGGGGAATTTCATTTTAGAAAAGAGTTCTGTGAAAACCTTGAGATATATATTTATGTGCTCTCTCTTTCCCCTTTCCCTTTTCCAACCAAAAACAGAAGGATAAAGAACAGCTCTAAACAAAACTAAAGGAATGCTAACAATAGAGAAAAACAGAAGAGCACAGAGAATAATTATAAGCATCTGAAATAATTGAGAGTTTGCAGTGATTTTTAATGAAATCACTTTCAAATTAAAGTTTGCAAATAAAAGATTGAGAAAAACTCTTTGTCAAAAAAGGTATCAAAATCTTTTTTTAAAAGCCTATTCTGAGCTAAGAGCTTTCTGAGATAAAGTCAGCTTGTTGGAAGGAAGTTGAAACAAAGTGACACAGTTGAGAACATTACATCATGGCTTTGCTACATCTGCCACAGGTGCCAGATAATGCTCCCAAAGACAAATATCTTGCCTTACATGGTCTACTTCCAAAGAGGAATGACTTAGTCAACCATATTATTGCTAGTCAATAAGTAATTGATTACTATTGCTGTGTAACAAATATCCCAAAACTGAAAGCTTAAAACAATGACATTCATTGTTGTTCCTTTCTGTCAGGAGTCCAGGTGTGGCTCTGCTGGTTCTTCCTACACAGTTCTGGACTCTTTTGTAAAATTGCAATCCAGATGTCATCCAGGTGGGTGGCAGGTCATTTGTGGAAGGACCCATCTACCTTCTCATACATGTTTGGTTCCTCACAGGCTGTTGGATTGAGGACCTCAGTGCCTCACTGGTTGCTGGCTAGAGGCTGCCTCAGTTTCATGCCATGTGCTATGAAGACCACTTCCCAGCTCCCAGTATATTGCAGCCAGCTTGTTTCTAAGCATGTGAGAGACAGAAAGCCAAGAAAGTGTGCAAGAAACATAGAAGTCACAATCTTTTGTAACCTCATCTCAGAACTGACATCCCATTATTTTTCTATTGTTTTATTTATTTGAAGCAAGTCATTAGGATCAGTTTACACTTAAGGGGAAGGGATTTTATAAGGGCATGGGTACCAGGAATCAGTATCATTTGGAGCCATCTTTAGGGCTACCTACCACATGAACCTCAATTTTATTGCACAGAAATAATAAACTCCTGTCACAAGATCAAAAATATTTTCTTTGGAGAAAAAAACCCCAAAATCTATGTGGATCATGTCTCTTAGATTCATCAGTAAATGGCTTTTAACAACAACAACAACAACCACATGAATCTCAATTTTATTGCACAGAAATAATAAACTCCTGTCACAAGATCAAAAATATTTTCTTTGGAGAAAAAAAAAACACAAAAATCTATGTGGATCATGTCTCTTAGATTCATCAGTAAATGGCTTTATTTACTTACTTGATTTATATGCCACCGAGAAGCCCATGTCCTCACACTCAGTAAGCAAACTATTTATCAGTGGAGGGAATAATCATTCATGTGTTTAATTAGAATGTCAGCTCTATACAGGCAAGGACCTTATCCATCATTTTCTCTGTTTTGTACCCAGGGCCTATCACAGGGTTTAACCTACAGTAGATACTCAACAAATGGTTGTTAAATGAACAACTTCATCTATATTTACTGCACATCTACTATGCTACCATGCATCATGACTACACTCCTCCAGAAGCTGAGCATCAGAAACACTTGCATTTGCTTCCAAGAGGAGAAAGAAGACATTGTTAGGACTTAGGGTTTCCAAAAGAAGTCCCAGCCAGTTACCAACCTCGTAGTAACTCAGTTTCTAATGGAAGTGCTAAATGCATTTTTTCATAACAGCCTCTTTACCTTTAACAAATCTTACTTCCTCTGGCTCATCACTCATTAATTGAAATGCTTATAAAATACCACAATTTTTAAAAGATCAAGCCTGGCTTTAAAAAGTTATTTAAAAATAAAAATATACTTTTAAAAAGTATAAAAGCATTGAAAATTCTCAACCTTTGACCCAATCCGCACTTCTGTTCTATCTCCAAAGGTAATGAGTTCAACATTTTCTTGGGTAGCCTTCCAAATATTTTCAATACAAATATAACTTTTTTCCTTCTCACATTTAGTATCATAATAATGTTATATGCTTTGCTCTTTTTATCATTTAATAATATGTTTGGGAACCCCTATAGATCTATTATGGCTTTTCTTGACTGCATAATATTCTATTGTATGGATGTATCATGATTTATTCAATAGTCCTAATCTAATAGACCCTCATTTCCACCACCATCTCTTCCTCTGCTTCTTAGCTATTATGAACAGTGCTGCAATGGGCACACCTATCTTTGTGTATTTGGATGACTTTATCTTATAGACAATCCCTAGAATTTTTAGATACAGCACTTGCAAAGTATGTGTGAGGTCCTGGGTTCAGATCCACCCTCCCTGCAAGTATCACACACACACAAAATAATAATGATAATAATAAAGACTTCCTGTTTCTAAACGGCAAAAGAAAAATGTTGATCATTCCCGGAAGAGGCTATAAATACTATGCATTCTCATTCTGAACTAAAAGTCTGTGAACAAGTATCAAAGAAAATTAGGGTTGATGGGATTTAAAACACTATAGAATTTTTACAGAATCTTTATGGGCTCCTCTGAGATGATTAATGCTGTTGGAAGACAGGGGAACATGCTGACTTTTGGAGATGCAGTCAGGAGACAGATGCATATGAATCCTCCCGTAAGCTGTAGCATCTTTGAAGCAGAAACTGCATATCTTTGTAGGGCCAAGTTTGGATCCAAACATTTTGGAGGAGTTTGTTTGGGCATTTCTCAAACCACAGGTCACATGTCTGTGTTTCTTCAGCTTTCTTCAAAAATCAAGTCAGCTGCAAAGGACAGTTGGTTTTTATTTATGCCTCTATTTCAATAGTCTTCCCATTAAAAACAAGCAGCTTCTGTCAGGAATTTTTAGTTATATTCTTAAAAAAAAAACCTGGCTTTTTTAGACTTCATATTTATTTTCTGTGTATACTGTAAAAATGAATCCAACGGCTCTTAAACTAACAACTGACATAGTGTTGTTTAGTCACCTGGTACAAATATTTAAGGTAGAAAAAAAGTTCTGCATTTAACTTATCTTTCCAGACTAGGGTGTGGATCAAGTCTTGGCCATTGACTAATTATATTTTAGAATGTTAGATTCAGCAATTTTCTTCCTTAGATTTGCCCCTGTGTATTTTGTGTTCACTCTCAACTCAGTGTAATATGATGCCACCTACTCAGTGGTTTGACATATAAAGGTGAGGATCCCACCTACATCTCTATGTGACCCTCCTGGCATCAAACTGTTTCTAGAAAACTCAGAATGAAAACTCAGAAGTGGCTTTCATTGGGGAGTTCTAAGGCGATGATGATTCTCCAGATTAGATTAAAAATACAGAGTGGAGGGGGACGCAGGAGGAGTGCAGGTTCAAGGCCAGAGGTAGCCTACGTAACTTAACAAGACCTTGTCTCAAGATAAAAAATAAAAAATGGGCTGAGGATGCAGCCCAGTGGTAGAGCACTTGCAAAGTTATGTGTGAGGCCCTGCGTTCAACCCCTAAGTACTACACCCCCCCCCCACACACACACGTGGACCAGTTCAGTAAAAGATTGAAGACACCCTTGAGTATCCACTGCTATCAATTTTTATCTTTTTTAAAGCTTCTTGTGAATGAATGAGTACAATGCTGCCTTTTTTGAAGACAGACCAATGAAACATTAAAAAGCACCATCTTCTAGAACTCATCAATTTAATTAAATATATTTATATTTAGGTTCATGTGAATTCTACAGCATACTAGCCCATGAACCATCTGCTAGATGGCACCAATGGTCTATTAGCTCCTAAAAACTTAAAATGTATACATGCTGTCCTACTCCTCAGAAATCCACCACATAATTTCCATCTGTCCCGCAAAAACATTCATAGAGCTAAACAAACTTCCCCTAGACATCTGCATTAAGAAGCACAGCCTACAAGATGGTGGGGTATTTCTTGTGTAGTTATCAGAGTAAAGACCCGGCAAGAATTTACTATATATGTCCTGTACACAAGGCACCGTGATAAATCATGTTCATCATTGCAGAGTCTAGTTTTAAAGTAGTTAATCATTACTAAATGCAAGTTTTACAACTGGCATTTGAGAGGTATGAGATGTAAAAACCTATATTTTTAAATTCTCTACACAAAGATACTACTAATTGGTATAAATTAGTTGACCTTAGAGACCTATTTATTCCTCACTATGTTAGCTCTACTTTAGCTGGGGAAAGGGGAACACTTTCCTTTTGTTATATTTTTAACATACACCATGTTAAAAAAAAAAACAAGGTGAGAAAGAATCTGGTACAGGCTAGAAGAGAAAATGGAGTTTAGGGAAGGAGTTGTTAGAAAGAGGTTAAAGAGAAAATGGTGAAATGTTAGGGAAGAAGGTGAGGGTTTATGCTTTGCTGTTTTATAGCAGGAGAGAAGGGTTATGTTTTGTTTAGCTTTGCTTATCATTTGTTGTTGAGCACCAAGATGAATACATATCAGTACAGTGTATAGAAAACCAAAATCAGGGCAGGGGACCCAACAGTAAAGAGGGGATTTTAAAGGAATGTGCTGGATAGATGTTTGCAGCATTAGGGCTGTTTTGTTTGTTTTTATAATAAGGAACATTGCACAGCAAAGAAATGCCTGGATAGGAAATACAGATTCAGGATTAATGGTTGTATGAAATACGGATATATTTATTATTAAAGAATTCAGTCGACATTGACCTGGGTATATACAGGGTCATCATAGTCTGCATCTTGCATGTTTATTTCTGCTTTTCTAGCCACCAAACATGTCAATAAAACATAAAAAACTACAAATGCTCCAGAAAGGTCTCACAAATTATTTAGCAGCTGATGACTTTCTGGAGGCGGTAAAGCACTATAGAATGAAGAGTGAACAAGAACATGATTAAATTTTATGAAAACACAAAGTTTATAAACTGTACAATCAGGAATGGTTCATCACATTACCCAATGCTAAACCTAATGTGACTCATGAAAGAAGTAATTTTAGAAAGTATAAAGTTATTCTACTTTATTCTTGAGTTATAAATATGTCATACCAAGAAGTACTAGAGACATGAATGAAATAAATGCTGTTAGGAATTTTGGTGCCTAGATGGATAAAATACCCATGAGAGTTGCTAAAGGAGTTAGAGCTATTTAGGTTGTGCCCATACTTTGTAAAGTTGATATGCTAAAGACTATTTTTATCCCTCCACCAGACATTTGTTGGTTTATCTATCAGAGTAGTCTTCTGAATGAAGCATACAAAGTCTCATACTGTGACACTCTATCATAGCACCTGGTTGGAAGTAGGCTTTTAGGCTTTCCTTGATTTGTTGAATCTCTTTTATACTTCAGAGGAGTATAGCCTTCCAAACACTGATGTTGTTGATCTAACATCCTACTACTTAATTTGGATAAGGAAGATATTTGAGCAGTGCAGATAATTGTCATTAACAAATAAACATGGAATGAATTGCTGTTTGCAATAGGATATTAATGTATGGGGTGTGAGACTGGGTTAAGACCCCTGGGGTCCCTTGTACTTGTGCTACTCTCTAAGGAGTGGCTCATTCCCTTTGGCAGGTAAATAGACACAGATAAACAAGACTAGACCAAGATAGCTGCTGTAATAGAACAATTTGGTATTGCTTCAAACCCATATTCTTTAAATACATGCTTATTATTTATTTAAAGACAGCCTAAGGAGCACAGAAGAAAGAGGATAAGATCGGTCTCTTCTCTGTTGGCTGGAACAATTTGGCTCTGATGCAGAATTGGATGATCTGCTCAGCAGAACAAGACCTCTGCAGTTAACCACCCCTGGCCCTCTTCAAAGGCAGGTGAGTGAAATTCCCTTGTTACCTGAGTAGCCCTTTGGGAGCCTCAGCCTCCTACTGCCAACCCAAGCAGCTTCCTGAGAGGTTCCTAGGAAGCACACTCATCTGCACTTTATTACATTGCAATATACAGGTTAATTCAATATATAGTGTACAGATTTAGCGTACATTTCATTTATGGAATGATGCTTGGAGTCCCATCCTTAATTTAGCTCGTCAGCTAAACAAAAATGAGAAAATTTATTCTATAAACTTGAGATTT
The DNA here is from genome assembly GCA_007922755.1 of Pedetes capensis. Classification (NCBI taxonomy): domain Eukaryota; kingdom Metazoa; phylum Chordata; class Mammalia; order Rodentia; family Pedetidae; genus Pedetes; species Pedetes capensis. Next base: position 68,486 of record VMDO01004632.1, on the reverse strand, counting down.
TTATTTAAATTATCTGCAGTGGCCATGGATGGTGACTAGATTGGTGCTCCATGAGGGCAGAGACTTTGTGTTATTTATGTATTCACACCATCTAGCCCATATGGGCAGACAATGGTAAGTGGATGATTAAAAGAAGATAACACTGGGTCACTCCCTCATTCTCCTCTTGGTTTGGTCCTTGAAGACACCTTATGACCACCATACTTTATTCTCACACACACTAAATTGATTCAGGCTTATAAAAGGAAGAAGTATCCTTGAGAGGGGCTATTCATTTCGTGCGAGTCAACAAAGTCAACAACACAAAAAGATGAGCTTTTTAAACCTGATCACAAACTACTCTATTTGGTAGAGTGCTGCTCTGTGCTCTCTGAGGCTCTGGATTCAATCCCCAGCACCACAAAAATGGGAGAAAGTCCTGGCAGCCCACTTGAGAAACAATCCCAAAGCAATCAGCCATTGGAAACCCTACAAACAGCAGAGAGGCACTGACATAGTGCCAGGCATGGCACAGTGTTGGGAAATGTTTCATTGTGTCATATATAGGGCCACTATGAGTCGGACCTGACTTGACGGCGCCTAACACCACCACCACCAATTCTTTCTAATAGTCCATTCTGCATTAGATTAGATTGTGCCTTACAATATTTTTAGCCATGTTTGACCTCTAGGGAGGTTAATCATCCTGGAAGCTGCATGGTTCTCAGCATGGCTTGATGAAAAGAACATGGGGATTAGATTCTGGCATTCTGAATTCAAGTATCAATAGCCTGAACCTTTGAAGAAGCCACCTTCCCTCCCAATGTCTCATTTGCTGGTTCAATAATACTAAGTTTATGTCAAATATAGCAAGAATGTGGGGAACATTAAGATGCATGAAACAGTTTCTGTCTTTTTCAGGCTCCCAGTTTACTTGGAGAGATAAAATTCACCTGCAAAACAGTTCTATCCAACGCAGAGCATGATGGCACCACAGTTGCTCTTCTTTTTATTAACTGCATTCTGAGCAAGATAAATTACTTCCTGCTACAATAATCAGGAAGGCAATACAGAAGAGAGGACAGTTGAGCTTGGGATTAAAGGATGATTAAATTTCATTTAGCAGAGAATTGGGGGAGGGTAGTTCAAGCAAGCACTGGGCAGGAGCAAAGGTGCAGAGCTAGAAAACAGTCTATTTTGGTATGGCTGGACAGATGGTTTGTGTGGGCGGGCTGTGGAGATAAGACTAGAAGCCTTTTTCTTCAATGGCATGTAGTAGGCACTTTAAATTTTAGTTTCTGCGTTGAATAAATGAAATAAGGAAAATTGGTAGAGAAAACCCCAGAATGGAAATCAGGAACCCAGATCTTACCTTTGTCTCCAATTCTCTGGACTCCCTTGGACATGTCACTAGGGGGCTGCATTGTCTCCAGTTGTCAAATAGAAGAAATTTGAGTAGCCCCTATATTGTCCTAAGAGTTACAGGCACAAAATAAACAATGAGAAGGAAGTCTTAGGAAAGGAAAACTGCTGTGCCTTATCCCCTAACAGGAGTTGCAGTGGCCTAGAGTTAAGTTACTCTTGCTAACAACAAACATGAGCATTTTCTTTCTAGAGTACTTATTGAGTAGCAATCTGATTCCTGTAACAGGAGAGAGAAGCTGGGAGAAAAGCCCAGATTGTGGGCTTCCCTCCACCAACCAAGAATACAACAGTTTCTGAAATGGAGTCATAGATGGACAGATGTGGAAATAGCGGTTCATTAACAAATGGAAGGTCCATTGTAGCACCTGGAGAGAAATCATAGGGGAAGCCTCCTGGAGGAAGGAGGTTGGATGAAAGAATTGGATGAGCCTCAGGAACATCCTCAGATAGCAGAAGCTTCCTGATGTCCCTCCAATCCAACACCATCCCCTTGCTCCAGCTCCTTGTGAGCCAACACAGGCTACTAGTGCAGAGCCGGAAGTCATATCATTTTTTTAAACAATGACTTACCTGGAGCCAATCTACTTTGGCGGCCAGCCACAAGAGCAGGGTGGGTATGCCTCCACCATAGCTTCTTGGATGAGTCTTGCTATTTCCAGCCAGCTTTTCTCAGTTCTTGGGTTCCAGGATGGATTCGACCAGAACACCTCTGCATTTCCCAAAGAAGATTTGGTTTGACAGATTCTCTTCTGCTGGCTCAAATCAGGTCAGAAGCCTGCCAAGACATCCCATATGCAGATCCCAGAAAGTGTGGCTTCTTTTGGTATTTACATTCTGTGGGTAGAAGCAGGCTCCCAGGTGGGCAGATCCACCAATGTGGCACTACCACAAAAGTCACAGGGAAGGGCAGCAATCTTGGGGGAGTTTCCCTTGACACTCCCTGTCAGAGTCACTGCCATCTGTCAGGTCAGTGACCAGAGAAGTTTGTTTCCCCCAGTGCAGTGACTTGTTCTAAAAAATCTGGGCTAAACCCCCAGGAGGCAGAGCCTTAAGGACTCCAGTGTCTGACAACAAGTAGCTTCCCAGGCATCTGCTTTCTAAGCAAACACTAGAGTCTCCATCTTAGGTAGAGCTCACAAGCAGTTGCAAGAAAGGAAATGAAGATAGGGTGGTCATGGAATTTAGGAGGGAGTAGAGATGCATCTTTCTATACTGTAGGCCATTATGGCCTCTGTTCCCTAGGCAAGGTGATTTAGAACCAATCGCAGGCATCTCTGGGAGATTCTGTGCCCTGTCAGCCCACCTGGGCCATATTGTGGAAAAGCAGGAGTTATCCAGCCACAGTGAGGACATACTTAATACCACGCAGAAGAGCAATGCAGCCATTCACCCTATATAGGCAAGATGAGGACATCAAGCATTGCTCCATTTAAAGAACTAGGGTGCCAGGTATAGTGGTGCACATGTGTAATCCCAGCACTGGGGAGGCTGAGACAGGGGGGTCAAAGAATTGAAGGCCAGTCTGGGCTGTATAGTAAATTCAAGGCCAACCCAGGCTACATCATAAGACTCTGTCTCAAAATAAAGAAAGAAAGAGAGAGAGGAAGGAAGGAAGGAAGGAAGGAAGGAAGGAAGGAAGGAAGGAAGGGAGGGAGGGAGGGAGGGAGGGAGGGAGGAAGGAAGGAAGGCAGGCAGGCAGGCAGGCAGGCAGGCAGGCAAGAAGGAAGGAAGAAAGGAAGGGAAAAAGAAAGAAAGAAAGAAAGAGAGAGAGAGAAAAAAAAGAAAGAGAGAGAAAAAAGAAAGGAAGGAAGGAAGAAGGAAAGAAAAAGAAGTAAGGAAGATTGTACATAATAAAAGAAGCCACACTCTCTGGGATCCATACTCTATGGGATGTCTTGGCAGGCTTCTGAACTGATTTAAGCCAGCAGAAGAGAATATGTCAAACCAAATCTTGTTTGGGAAATGCAGAGCTGTTCTGGTAGAATCTATTCTGGAACCTAAGGAAGGGAGGAAGGAAGAAGGGAAGGAAGGAAGGACTAGGGTAAAATAACACTTATTGTGTTCCCTTGAAAAATTCAGGTGAGAAATAAACATCCAGTTTAGGAAAATTCTCTACCATTAAGTCTCCTGGCCTAGAAAACAATACTAAAGCACCCTCCTTCAAGACTGGAGGTAAAATAATACCTGTTATTTCCTTGTGTTCCTATCCTTTAAAACAACATTATTTCAGAGGATTGGTAGGTGCTCATGACGTGTTTATGCTACCACAAGGTGGATAAGTTTCAGAAAAGTATTGCTCATGGTATTTGAGAGTCTGTCAATGTTTTCTTACAGCAAATGAAGACAGAGATTGCCTGAATTCTGGCTCCAAGTTGACAAGAACAGATCCCGACGTTGAACTATAAATACAACCGGTATTTCACAGCAGAGCTGTCATGAACAGGGTCAACATTGATTAATAAGAACCCTGCATACAGCTGAGAGTTGAAGGAGTTGTTTGAAAGCCCAGAAAAGCACTTGTCAAGACAGGTGAGGGTCTGAGCCTCGAGGTTTATTTGCGTGCTGAGGCATCTGGAAAAGAACAGGATCACATTAGTTCTCTGAGTAGTGAGGATAAGTGATGCTCTCTGGTGACTTCTGAGGACATAGGTTAGGCAGTTAGGAATGTGTGAGTATGCTGCATAGGAGAATGTTACTACATGTTTGCTGTATATAGATGTACGTATTTGATTACCCATGGGTTGCTTTTCATAATGATATAGTTACAGTAGACATTTATTTACTAAATTTTACTATTTTCTCCCAGTGTGGACTAGGATAACAATTTTAGGGAATATATTTTTACCATCTTTGGTAGTTCATAGAGTTGAGCAATACACAGTGGTCCATGCTTACTTTGGGGGATATGCTCCAACACCCTTGGTAGATGCCTGAGACCGAGTATAGGATCAAACCCTGAATATAAGCACTGTGATACTGCAGTAGTTGATGTGATGACTAAGATAGCTACTAAGTGATTAGTGGGCAGGTAGCATATACAACATGGATATGTTGGACACAGCAATGATTCACATCCTGGAACAGATGGAACTGAATGATGCTGTATTTCATCATGTTACTCAGAACAATTCAAAAATTAAAACTTATGAACTGTTTATTTCTGGAATGTTCCATTTAACTTTTTTCAGACCTCAGTTGACCATGGGTATTTGAAACCATGGAAGGAAAAACTTTGGAGAACAGAATATTGTTGTATATATAAGACATTTCCACTCCTAGAGCAAGTCAACTTAGGAGCATTAATTAGATGCATAAGATTTTAATTATCTGCTATGTACCTTTTAGATATGTGTCCAATATTGTTTCACTAAAGCACAGTTCAAAAGCAACAGAATAGAAATTAAAATGGTTAGGTAGGACTTCTTTTGTATAGAACTATTTGGTTGGCAAGGATTTCCTATTTTAGCAACTTTTTTTTCCAAATGACCCTAACCTGTTCTGTTTACTCTTTCAATGTGTATCTTCAATATTTATGGACTCTTTTTCCTTGGAATTGGTTAGCACATGCTGCTCTATGATTATCTGTTTTCTGGTAAGCCAAACGTTCCACAGCATAGGGACCTGCTGCCTCACAAGCCAGAATTTATTTCTTAAGAGGCAAGGAAGGTTTCTCTCTCATTCAACCACACACAGGCTCTTCCTGCTTCCCCCCAATCCAGATCCCTTGGAGAAGGGGCTGCTGGTAGCTGACGGAACTCGAGTTACCAGCCAGCCAAGTGGTTGCAATAAGACCTTGGGCAAATAGGCCTGCTCCTCACAGTAAAGAATTTTATCATAGCCAGAGGAGATTCACAGAACAGAGTCCACTGGGAATTCTCAAGTGACTCATTGATCTGTTCCTTCTCTCTGTGCTCTCTCATACTCTTCCTGTCCCTTCTATTTCATACTTACTTTCTATAACCTTGTCTGCAAGCCTTGAACATAGAAGAAAATCTTCCTTTGCTGCCTTGTTTATTTTTCACAAGCTAAAATAAAATTAAACCAAACAGTAGAATATATTGCAAAGTCCTGGCATTGCCCTGGAGTCTCTGCACTTGGTGCATCACTGCTGGTGGATGAAGCTGGGAGGTGGGGGTGAGGGCATGACTGGATGCCTAGCAGAGAATTTTAGAGCCCTTTCTCTGTGCCTCCTCATATCATATAGCCCCAAATTATTTGGATCTGTTCAGGGGCAACTGCTTGGCCTAGAATCATTCCCAAGTGCTTTTTTTCTTTAATGAATTGGACGTATTTAGCACAGTAGAGTTAGTGTTTTTAATAGCTTGAAAAATCATATCCAGATGCTCAACACAAAGGAAGAGGACCTTCCCTCTAACTCTGAGCCCACAACAGCAATCCTTAGCCTGGTCCTTCCCAGCTGGACAGCTGCCCTGAGCCCTCTGGGGGGCTACCTTGGGAGACTGCCCGGGAGCTCCAACTGGCCCCAAAGCCGAGGAAGGCTGGAGAACCATCTGGAACACATCATCCAGATCGGCTCCGTGCTGCCCAGGCACCATGACAGTTTCTTGGGTCTGTGCAAGGCTTGGAATTAATCCATCAGGCTCTCTCCAGACAGAGGCCTCCAGGCTTCTCTTTGACTCCTTCCAGAATCTGGATTCCACAGAGGCATAATTAGATCTACTAGTCACTTCCAAGTTTGGCTTTCTTAGGAAAAGGACCAAGGTGTACACAGAGAGATACTTTCCAGCAGCTCCTGGCCTACGAACAAATAACAAAGGGGAATGTTTTCGGCAGGAGCCCTCTCTCCACCTCCTATTATTCCCACTGCAATGTCTTGACCATCCACTCCAGCTCTGATGACTGACACTTATTTGGAAAGGAGAAAGAAAATTTATCCCACTCCACGATGCTTTGAGGAGGGTTTTAGAAACGGCAACCCAGCTTTTCACCTCCTGTGCACCAAGCAAGATTTGCTTACAAGAAATAAGGGGATAAAAATCTAGGGGGGTACTAAATGGTTGGGAAGACGTTTGGAACTATCCTCAAATAAAATCAAATTGTATAAAAGGATTGAGGGTTTTAAATTTTCTTCTTTAAAACCACAGTCCCTGCAAAGTGTCAATGGGTTTACTACAAATTACTTTTTCTAGGATATTAAACACTTTGTTAGTATGTGACAAGTACTGGATCATTCTTTTACAAAGTCTCAATATTCTTCCTACCACTTTGTTTCTACTTCTCATTTGTTTCTTTGTAGACAAGAAAACTTACATTTTTCCCCAAGTTCCTGACCATGGAAGCAGATTCCAAGTTAATCTACTGCTTCTCTTATCCTGCTAGTTCTCTCAAACTGCTAGAGTGCCACTGAAGCTCAGAATTACACAGCACCACCATCTCAGAGTTGCCTTTAAAGCCCTTAGAATGGTGGCCACTTGGGAGTATGTCTCATGTCCGTACCTGAGTCACCCATCTGGTAGTGGCATCGAGTGCTCTTCCCTGTGTCTTCTACTTCATTTTTAACCCCTGCTCACTCTTCTATGTTCATTACCTAGAGCTACCACATTATAGCCTAAAACTGAGATACAATGCTGCTACCTACACACAGGTGTCGGCAGAGGTGAATGGAGGAGGCTACACTTCTGTATATTTCCCTGCTCTCTCATTCCCATGCCACCATGACAAAAGCTGCACAAACATATCAAGATTTGGAGCAAGGAGGAGATTATCTTGTTCCACAGCATACAGATTAAGCAGGGGAAGTTTCCAGTCACTCCAGGTAAAAAATTGGCTATTTTCCCCCAGCTCTGTGTCACTCAGAACACTCCCAACTTATCCAGTATCCTCTCTTGTATTTTCTCCAGTTTCCACAAATTCTTTATACAGAACAATTTAGCCAACTGTATTCTTTCAGACTATCACTTTACATATTAAGAAAGCCTGCAATGCATTACTGTAGATGTGTATGGTATAGTCCTTCCCAATACTGGGCAGAAAATCACTTGAAGCACTTGTCCTTTGTAGGACATCTTTGTGCCAAATGTCTCTGGGAAAACCAAAGATCATGGCCAGGGTGAGATGGGGCTGGGGAATGGATCCAATGCAGAAGCTGGGCAGGTAGACAAGCAGTTAAAAGTCGGTCTTGGCTTTGATTTCATACCAAATTGAGCCTGAGGTTTCCAATCTGGTAGGCAGAGCATAGCTCCAGGGAATTCAAGGGCAGATCAGGGCTCAGAAGAGCTCTGGGTGGACAGACATTACGTAGGAAGTTTGCCCATGGGTTATAGGACCCAGCCACCAGGTTCAAGTCTAGGTGAACACTCCAGCCCAGGCATGAGCACCAACAGAAGCATACTCCACCACCAGGGATGATCATTCAGAGTGAACTTCCAGATACACAAGAGGAGGGACAACACAGTCAAATGCCAGACACCAAGACCAAAATCTTCAGTGGATATGAGAATGCAGAAGGAACTAGAACTCAGAGCCAACATGCATGCCAAGTGGTTATCTCCGTGTAGAAGCCACAGATCTCTGGCTCATTTACCAACAAGGACATTAGAGAAGTAAAGTAGACATGAGGCCCTTAGGAGTGGGCACCCGGCTATGGGAATAATACCTGAATCCAAGCCTCCCTGGAGGGTGAATAGGCTGGGCTCTGCAATTTATGTACTGAGCTAGCGAGGCCAGTTATGGTAGACTAGGGAAGGCAGAAGAAGAGGAAACATCATGGACACGGATCCTTGTCAGCCATGAAGGACAACATGCTTACTATTAGATAGCACCTCCTTGACATCCTGGCAACATGCCCACTTGAAGTGGCGAAGAAAGCACTAGAATAGGAGTCCAGGTGCCTTGGTCTAGCCTGGCTGTAGCCAGTTTCCAGGTGTGGGCACTTGGACATGTATTTTCATGGACTGTTGAAAGTTCAGTTACCTCATTTGTGAAAACAGGAAGTCCGGCTACACTAGTGGTTTTCAATGTGTGACTGGCAGCCTCAGGGTCACCTGGTGGCTTGTGAAGAATGCAAATTCTCAGGCCTTACCCTGGACCTATTGAATCAGAAACACTGGGAGTGCAACCCAGAAATGGTGTGCTTTAACCAGCCTCCAGGTAAACACAGTCTGAGACACAGTGGACTACATATTTTTCTAAGTCTTTGCAAACTTAAATGCCTTTGGATCTGTTAGGAGAGATGATTGCCCCCCACATGCCACACACACACTTACACCAGAAGCTAATAAAACAACTCATCTTCTACTCTTGCCTGTAGAAGCCCCCTGAGCAGGTCTGGGCTGCATGTCCCAGAGCCCCAACCCACAGCCTTTTTTCTCCTCAGCCTGTTGCTAAAAGCACAGCTGCCTCTGCAAGGGCTACATTAGTGTTCTAGTCAGCAGGTGGCAAGTGTACAATAAATTCTTGTCTTTTCTACCTCCTGCCCAATTAGCCAGAGGTAAGATAGGAAGATTTACTCTTCTCCACAAGCAAGGTCACAACCTGAAGTCGTCATAGAAGCCAGTTTCCACTCTGGCTCTTCTGAGGCTCCGGCAGCTGATTGGCTAGTCAGCAGATGGCTCTGCCTGGTAGCAGGGATTTAATAGGCAGGGCAATGCAGGGAGGAGAACCGAAAGGGAAGAATAGCTGTGCTGAGCCTGTTGCCTTCTGCTTAAAAAAAAATTATAGATCTATTTATAACCTGTATTTCTCCACAAAGGATTTCAGGCGGCTGCCTTCCTTGTTTCCTTGTTGGAAAATCCTTGATGCCAATTCTTGGCATTTGATACCATGGACTTCCTGGCCCAGAGTAAGGGGCCAAATCTTCCTTGTTCACACAGTCTCTGTGGAGGATATAATGGGTACTCCAGGCAGGCTGTTCCTGAACATCCACCTTCCTGCACCTCCCTTCCTCCTGCTCATTTCCACAGAGAGAATGTAGTCCACAATTCTGTCTGCTTTTGTTTTCAAATAACATAACCTGGCTCCCAATTTACATTTTTCCATTCAGGTCAGATAAAATTCACTAGGAAAATGCCCCAAAGCCCAGCTTGAGGAGTAGCTGCCAAAGGTCTGTACATAAAGGGAATTCTTTACCTTTCCTCAGTGATCTGTTCCTCACTGGTTCATCAGTTGGATAGGTATGTGGAGTTGATTTGGGTTGTGGGGTGCATTTGAGTCAGTTAATACATGTTACATGATTAGAAGATAGGCTCATAGGAAATTCTCAACAATTGTAACCTTATTAAATTATAACTCAGTAGTGAACATGGATTTGTATTGTTGTTGTTGTTAGGTGCCGTCGAGTCGGTATCCGACTCATAGCGACCCTCCGTACAACAGGGGAAACGCTATTGTCCATGCTTCTCTGCTGTGCATAGGGTTTTCAATGGCAGATTTATTTTTGGGAGGGGGTTGCCAGGTCCTTCTCCCAAGCCTACAGCTTCTGGTGTTCCCAGGCGGTCTCCCATCCAGGTACTAACCAGGCCTGACCCTGCTTAGCTTCCGAGATCTGACGGGGTCGGATTCCACAGGGCTAAGGCTGCAGGCTGGATTTATATAGGAACCACTTAAATTCTTTTCAGGAGAAAATGGGCTGGTGCTATGAATTCAGCTAGATTTCTCTTCTTGTGGTGCTAATTAATCCCTGTAAGTCTGAACTTCCAACTCCAGCCTTGTTTCCAATTAAATCATTTCTGTTTCTTTTTTTCTTTCAGAATAAGTAATTCCAGTTCCTTAATAAACTCCCCAAACAAGCCTTATAATAAAGGTTTAGTACTTTTGTGATGTCCTTGGACCACTGGGCTAATAACAAATGGAGACAGCCATAAACCATGCTTTGACACTGGCTGTGCTTCTCTCTATGGGGTCATCCTGTTCTGGCACCCAGAGTCCTTGGCCCTGGGACCTTGGACATACCTCGTCTCTGACACCAGTCATCATGGTTTGGAATATACTCTGCCCAGCATGGTTACACCAGTGTCCATTGCTCCACATGTAGGTGCTCATCCCTGCCTTTGCTGTTTAGCCATGACAATCTTCTTGGAATCTATTAGAACTATTTCACAGGAAAGAGCCAAGAGCAAAGAATAGACAAGATACTTCTACAGAAGAACAGAAATTTAGTCTACCAGATATCAAGCTTTATTATTAAGCAGTTGAAGTTAGAATTGTGTTATAGGCTAAGGGAGATATATATATATATATATATATATATATATATATTTTTTTTTTTTTTTTTTTCTTGTGGTACTGGGGGTTGAACCCAGGGCCTCGCGCCTGCGTGCTCTGCAAGTGCTGGACCACTGAGCTGCACCCCCAGCCCTTTTTTTTTTTACTTTTTGTGACAGGGTTTCCCTAAGTTACACAGACTTGCCTCTGGTCTCGAACTTGCAATCCTCCTGCCTCTGCCTCCCGAGCTGCTGGGATTACAGTTGTGTGCCACTGCCCCTGGCTGGCTAAGGGATATATTAATACACTGTGTAATAGAAGAGAGAACACAGAGACAGACCACACATGTACACGTATAGGGCACAGAAGGCACTAAAAATGGACAAAAGGGATAATAGTCCATGTACTAAGTGGTCCTGGAAAGTTGGTTTCCATGAATATGGAAAAACTAAAATGAATTCCTACCATATACCAAAAAAAAAAAAAAAAAAAAAAAAAAAAAAAAAAAAAAAAAAAAAAAAAAAAAAAAAAAAAAAAAAAAAAAAAAAAAAAAAAAAAAAAAAAAAAAAAAAAAAAAAAAAAAAAAAAAAAAAAAAAAAAAAAGAAAAAGAAAAGAAAAAAGAAAAAAAGAAAGAACACAACATATAAGAAGGCATAATTTTAAATAAGTTTTAAAGGAAATTACAGAAAACTTTATGAACTCTATAAAAAGAATGTCTCAAGTTACAAAAGATGAAAACCATTTATGTATTTTTCTATTAAAATTTTAAACTTATATTCATTAGCATTCATCACAAAGTGAGTAAAAACATATGCAAGTCTGGGAAAAATATTTGCAGTATATGTAACTGATCAGTGGTTAGTATCCAGAATACTATATATTTTCAAACTACCTGTGCCTTTTCAACAGTTTTAGAGGACTAAAAAATAAGACCTAGATTAGAATTGTGTGCAGATCAGATTTGCAGTCGAGAGAGCTTAAATATGTGTACATATATCTGCATTTATACCTACATCAGGAGACAACTATGGGAATTTTATGTGCCACATGTTCAGAATAACCAACCCAAATATCCATCACCACTAAATGAACATGTAAATTTTGGTATGTTCAATCAGTGCAATACTATATAGCAGTGAATCTTGCAAATATTGAATGAGAAAAGCAAGACAAAGAAAAACACAGTGTTGTTTCATTTGTATAAAGACCAAAATCCAGAAAAACTAAAACTATATTGTTTAGAAATACAATATATTATTTCATATATTGTTATATTGGTAATAATATAGGTATTAGTCAGTGCCTTGGCAAGATAGAGATTGTACACTCAAACTGGATGCTTGAGAACTTGTTAAGGGAATTCTACAAAAATATAAATTGGATTAGGGAGTTGTTATGGTTTGAATCTAAAATTTCCCCCAAAGTTCATGTGTTTGAATGTTTGGTTCCCATGTGGCAGCACTGTCCTGAGAGACTGTGGAACTTTGGGAGGTGGGTCTCAGCTTGCAGAGGCAGGCCTTAGCTTTGTGGAAGCAGGTCAGTGGGGATGGGGGGCTTTGGAAGTTTTATGCAGGCCCCCAGATCCAGTAAGTTCCTTCCCTGCTCCTGATCGCCAAGGTGTGAGGTTCTGTGTTGCAAGCCCAGGTTGCCACTCTGTTGCCACATGTTCCCTGTTGTCATCCTGCCCTGAATCTATGGATTGAAATCCCCTGTGAGCCCCAAATAAATCTTTCCTCTCACAGTTTGTATTTATCAAGTATTTTGCCACAGTGATGCACAAGCTAATTGGCGCAGGCATGCATTGTTTTCTCCTCCTCCTCCTCCTCCTCTTTCCCCTCTTCTTCCTCCTCTTCCTTCTCCTTCTTCTTTCCTTTTTTTTTTGGCAGTACCAGTAAGGTGAGATTGACCCAAGGTATTATACATGCTAGGCAAGTACTCTACCACTGAGATGCACCCCCAGCCCCTTTTTTATTTTTCATTTTGAGACAGGGTCTCACTAAGTTACAAAGGCTGCCCCTGGCCTCAAGTTTATAACCTGCCTGTCTTTACCTCCCAAGTCTCTGTGAATATAGGCATGCACCATGGTGCCTGACAGGTATTCTTAATGAGGGCAGTGCTGCCCCCACAGAGTTGAAAATTAGTCCTGGAGGGACAAAAAAATAGTATTCCTTTTTTTTTTTTTTTTTTTTTTTTTTTTTTTTTTTTTTTTTTTTTTTGCGTATAAGGCATAGAGATATGTACAGTACATAAACAGATAAACAGTATAGGTGTGGCATTAGAATTTGATGTCAGGAAGATGATTGGGGGAAAAAAGTCTGAAAGACTACTTAAAAAGATTGAGATGCTAAAGGTACAGCTTACTGGTGGAGCTCTGGCTTAGCATACTTAAGGCCCTCACTAGCCTTGCCAAAAAAAAAAAAAAAAAAAAAAAAAAAAAAAAAAAAAAAAAAAAAAAAAAAAAAAGTTGAAAAACACAAGGAAACCAGCAAGGAATGTGGAACAGCTGGGAAGCTTCACCATCCATAGGCCTGCAAGAGCCAGGGAGGGAATAACTCTTTTGAAAGTGTGTCTACCAGGTACCTTGTCACCCAGAGGGGAGGAAGCAGGAGAGGAAAGCCCTGATCTCATTCTCCTGTGGGATGATCTGCTGAAACTCATCAGGGTGCAAAGATCAAGCCCTGACCACCACCACCCCCGCCCCACTGCAGTTGTTGTTGTTAGGTGCCATCTAATCAAGTCCGACTCATAGTGGAATGAAACACTCTCTGATTCTGTGCCAAGCACACAATTTTATTTATGTTTAAGCCCATTGTTGCAGACACTATGTCAATCCATCTGGTGGAGGGTTTTCCTTTTTTTCATTGACCTTTCACTCTCCCAAACATAATGTCTTTCTCCAGGGATTGGTCTCTCCTGACTACATGTCCAAAATACATACGACATGGTCTAGCCATCCTTGCTTCCAAGGAGCACTCTGGTTGCACTTCTTCTAGGATAGATCTATTGGTTCTTTTGGCAGTCCATGGTATATTCAATAGACGTCTCCAGCACCATAATTCAAAAGCATCAATTTTTCTCCTGTCTCCCTTGTTCAGTGTCCAGCTTTCATAACCATATGATGCAACTGAAAACACCATGGCATGAGTCAGGCACATCTTCATGTTCAATGTGACATCTTTGCTTTTCAATCCTCTAAAGAGATCTTTTGCCACAGCTTTTCCCAAAAAATGCATCTTTTGATTTCTTGACTGCTGCTTCCATGGGTATTGATTGTAGAGCCAAGTAGAGTAAAATCATGGACAACCTCAATCTTTTCTCCATTTATTGTGAAGTTGCATGCTGACCCAGTTGTAAGGATTTTTGTTTTGTTGATGTTTACTCACAACCCATACTTAAGGCTATGTTCTTTGATCTTTGTCAGTAAATGTTTTAAATCCTCTTCATTTTCAGCAAGCAGAGTTGTGTCATCTGCATAAAACAGGTTGTTAATGAGGCTTCCTCCAATCCTGATGCTGCATTCTTCCTCATAAAGTCCAGTTTCTCAGATTATTTGCTCAGCACATAAATTGAAGAGATATGGTGAAAGTATACTCCCCTGACATACACCTTTCTCAACTTTAAACCAGGTAGTGTTTCCTTATTCTATGCAAACAATTGCCTCCTGGTTCATGTACAGATTCCTCATGGGTACAATTAGGTGCTCTGGTATTCCCATTTTCTGAAATGTTATCCATAATTTGTTATGATCCACACAGTCAAATGCCTTTGCATAGTCAACAAAACATAGATAGACATCTTTCCGATATTCTCTGCTTTTGGCTAATATCCACCTGACATCAGCAATGATGTCTCTGGTTCCCAATCCTCTTCTGAATCCAGCTTGATTTTCTTGCAATTCCCTGTCTATATACTGCTGCAGTCGCTTTTGAATGATCTTTGGCAAAGTTTTGCTTGTGTGTGATATTAATGATGTTGTCCGCTAGTTTCCACATTCAGTTGGATCCCTTTTTGGGAGTAGACACAAATGTGGATCTCTTCCAGTCAGTTGGCCAGGTAGCTGTTTTCCAAATCTGTTGGCATAAACGTGTTAGCACCTCCAGTGCTGCATGTGTTTGTTGAAACATCTCTATTTGTATTCTGTCAATTCCTGGAGCCTCATGTTTTGCCAATTCTTTCAAGACAGCTTCTACTTTGTCCTTCAATACCATTGATTCCTCTTCATATACAACCTCTTGAAATGGTTGGTCATCTACCAATTCTTTTTTGTATAATGACCTTGTGTATTCCTTCCATCTTCTTTCGCTGTTTCCTGAATTGTTTAATATTTTCCCTGTAGAGTCTTTCACTATTGCCACTCAAGGCTTGAGTTTTTTCTTCACTTCCTTAAGCTTGAAAAACACAGAGCATGTTCTTCCCTTTTGGTTTTCTGTCTCCAGCTCTTTGCACAGGTCATTATAATATTTATTTTTGTCTTCTTGAGCTGCCTTTTGAAATCTTCTGTTTAGTTCCTTAACTTTATCATATCTTCCTTTTACTTTAGCTGCTCTATGTTCAAGGGCAAGTTCCAGCATCTCTTTTGACATGTAATTTGGTTTTTTCTTTTTTTCATGTCTTTTTAATAACTTTTTGCTTTCTTCATGAATGATATCTTTGATGTCATGCCACAACTCATCTGGTCATCTATCATTTGTGTCTAATGCATTAAACCTGTTCTTGAGATGGTCTCTGAACTCAGGTGGGATGTACTCAAGGTTGTACCTTGGCTCTTGTACACTTGTTCTAATTTTCTTCAGTTTCAGTGTGAACTTGCATATGAGAAGTTGATGGTCTAATCCATAATCAGCACCTGGTCTTCTTCTGACATTTGATATGGAGCTTTTGCATCATTTCTTTCCACAAATGTAATCAATTTGGTTCCTCTACATTCCACCTGGTGAAGCCCATGTGTATAGTTGCTGTTTATGTTGGTGAAAAAAATGTATTTGTTATGAAAAGGTCATTGGTCTGACAAAATTCTAACATGCGATCTCCAGCTTCATTTCTGTCACCAAGACCATATTTTCCAACTACTGAGCCTTCTTCTTTGTTTCCAACCTTTGCATTCCAGTCACCAGTGATTATCAGTATGTCTTGATTGCATGTTTGATCTATTTCAGATTGCAGAAGCTGGTAGAAATCTTCCCTATCTTCATTTGTGGCCTTAGTGGTGGGTGCATAAATTTGAATAATAGACATATTAATTGGCCTTCTTTGTAGGTGTATGGATATTATTCTATCACTGACAGCATTGTATTTCAGGCCAGATCTTGAGGTTTTTTTTTTTTTTTTTTTTTTTTTTTTTTTTTTTTTTTTTTTTTTTTTTTTTTTTTTTTTTTTTTTTTTTTTTTTTTTTTTGATGATGATGAATGCAACCCCATTTCTCTTTAGTTTTTCATTACCAGCATAGTAGACCATATGATTATCTGACTCAAAATGGCCCATGCCAATCCATTTTAGCTCACTGATGCCTAAAATGTTAATGTTTATGCACTCCATTGCTCTTTTCATGATTTCTAATTTTCCTAGATTCATACTATGTACATTCCATGTTCCAGTCATTAATGGATTGTTGTTTCTCCTCATTTGGAGTCATGCCCTGTCAGCAAATGGAGGTCTCTGAGGCTTTACTCCATTTCCATCATCAAGGTGTACTCTACTTTGAGGAGGCAACTCTTCCCTAGTAGTGTTTTGAGTGCCTTCCAACGTGAGGGGCTCATTTTCCAGAACTGTATCTGACAGTGTTTCTTTGCTATTCATAGGGTTTTCAATGGCTAGTTGCTTGTGTATTGCAAGGAGGCTGAAAGCTATGCTGCTGATATCTCAGATACCAGCAGGGTCACCCTTGGTGGACAGGTGGACAGCTTCAGCTGAGCTTCAAGACTAAGACTAAGGAGGAGGACCTGGCAAACCAACTGCAGTCAAGAGAGGTAAACCTCAGGAGCAAGGGCAGTGTGGAGAAATTAAAGATTGGACCTGGAGGGTCAAATGGAAATTCTGCAGCAAATATATGCCAGGACATTATAAAGCGCCAAGGAAACACCAGAACACATTTCAGCATTGCAGTCACTTCTGGGGGCAAGAAGGGAGGGGGATACAATGAAGGACAGGCACCTGGGACCTTCAACAGCATTTGAAACATCCTATCCCTTAAGCTGGGTGGTAGTGACAGGAGCTTATTTTCTTATTCAACTATGTATGTATTCATATGCAAATATAATCCATCCCATAGGATATTTTGAGAAAGTTGATAAGGCAGTAACTGGGTAGGTGAGATAAAATTAAAAGAGCATTCACTAGCTCTGGAGACAGAAAGGTGGATTGGATCCTAGGCTTTACTACTGCCTCACACAGATTAAGCAAACCAATTAGCTTCTTTGATGAACAGGTCAGAGGCAGGGGAGCAATTTAGGTGTTTGGTCTTAGGTCAAGTGCTACTCTATTGGCAGTCTTTTCCAGGCCTAGCCCTCATTTGGAAATCAAGATAGTCATACCCTCTTCACATGGTTGTTATGATTAAATAAAGTTATCTACAGTATGTGGGGGCTGGGATTTAGCTCAGTGGGGCTGGGATTTAGCTCAGTGGGTAGAGTGCTGCGCTGCAGTCTCTGAAGTCCCGAGTTCAATTCCCAGCACCACAAAAAATGGGAGAAGGACCTAGCAATCCACTCCCAAGGCAATCCTGAAACAGTCAGCCATTGAAAACCCTATGAGGGTCGCTATGAGTCGGATACCGACTCGACAGCACCTAACAACAACAACAACAGTACGTGGAATCATGTGCTATACTAACTAATGCCTAGTATATATTTATTCCTCTTCTCTATCCTCTCTATCCAAATCTATGTCCTGTTGTTTATTCCTGTACAAGTTCCTGTGTTCTGACCAGCCTGAGGTCCTGACCCTGACCTTACCTATCCTGATCTTGGTTACAGATCCTTCCCCAGCCTGGTTCTTCCACTTCTCAAGCTACCAGGCTCAAGCCTCACCACTCCAGGATGCTCAGCTTACAAACTAGATGCTAACAAAAACAGGAATTAAAGTACTGTCACAGAGTCTCTCATCCTATGAAATTGGGATTATAGGAGTCCTCCTTATATGTAGAGAGACACTTAAGACCGCCAGTGGGTTCCTGAGACCATTGATAGTACCAAACTCTGTAAATACCATGCTTTTTCCTATACCTACAGACTTGTGATAAAGTTTAACTTATAAATTAGGGACAATAAGAAATTAATGGCAATAAATAATATGCTTTAATAAAAATTATTTAAAACTTAAGAATTATTTATTTCTGGAATTTTCCCTTTCATATTTTCAGACTGTAGTGACTGCTGGTAACTGGTGGTGGAAAGTTAAACCACAGATAAGGATTACTGTATTGTTAGTTAATTTAAAAAATTGTTTAGAGCAGGATAATGACTAACGGCAACATAGAGACCTCTCCCATCTCAAAGAACAACATAAAATAAATTAATTAAAGGTGAAACACAGCGCTCAACGTCTTATTTCAACTTAAAACATACAGAAGTGTTTCCTTGCCAGTCTTTGCATGGGAAGCCTGGGCTTTTTATTTGAGTATGAGTTCTTCATCATCTTTCTTGAATCATCCTAGTTTCTGTAAGGTGGAGTAAGAACATAGTCACTCAAGACACCCAAGGTCACAGAGCTTGCAACAGACCTGGTACCAGGATGAATTTGTATTCCTAAGCACAGTGCCAAGCAGCGTAGTGTCCTATAAATTTAGTTGAGTTGCACAGAGTTGCTTGGCTGAGTGACTGAGGAGGGTTGGGATGAGAACAAAGAGGATAAGCAGTAAGATACTGGGTGCCAAAGAAAATTTGACTTAAGCTGTAATACTGCCTCTGGTGGTCATTTTTAGATTAAGAACAAGGCCCTGTTTCCTGCACAAAAAGCTTCAATGGTGTCTTGTCTCTTGTATGCAGTTGCTCATTCAGGGACTCAGTCCTTTTCTGGTGTGTGGTGGGGGAGCTGGGGAGGTGCAAAGAGCAGACTTTAGCTTCCCTCCTAACCCAGCTTCCCTGCCTTCTCTTTCATCTGGTCTGTGCTCTAACCCACAGTTATTTAAAAGTCTTGACTTGGTTCTGGAAAGCTGGCAAGCTCTGGCAGAATTAGAGTTTGAAAGTAGTTTCCTAGGGCTGGGGAGACCTCATGCAAGAAGCTTAGCAAATCCCAAGGAGACAGTACACACACACATACACACACACACACACACACACACGTGTGTGTGTGTGCACGCTATGTATATGTACATACATACATGTGTGTGAGATCTTCTGCCTGGTCCAGACAGGTACAAATTGCACAGGGAATAAGGAAATGTCCTGCCAGTTTCTGGTCCCTAGGATTTCAAGGTGTGCACATCTGCTGTAGACTTTATTATTTCCCATGGACAAGGCTCTCCCAGGGTACGGGGGACGCCTTGCAAGTCTAGCCTGATAGTCTCACCTGGACCTACCCAGGGACAATGCATGGTGCGCATATGCCTTCCTGGGGCGCTAGCAGCCCACTGTGGGGAAGCACATGTGCTACACAAGAAGTGTTGACAGTAGGGTGGTCCACTGGATACAGTGGCTGGGGATGGGGAGTTGTGATGAAGAAATGCTGGCTGCCTGAGCCAGGAGGCCTGTGACCTGGGAGACTGAGGCAGGAGGACTGAAGGGAGTTCCAGGCTGTGCAGCAAGACCCTGTCTCAACCCCTGCCCCCCTCCCCACCTCCCCCACTATAAAAATGAAACACAGGTCGCGTTAGCACTGTTTTCTCTGCCCACCCACAGGCCCTGGTTTAGGAGAGCTGCTGCCTGACAGGAAAAAAGAGGACAATTCCTAAAGTACTCTTGACTAGAACTCAAGTACTAGTTGTTTATTTCCTGGTGGTGTGATTTAGGTTCTTGAGAGATTTGGATTGGATGGGAGGAAGTCCTTTTTTTCAGAATGCATAATTTAGAAGAATCCTTTTCTTCAGCTTGGCTCAGAAGCTTGTAGAACTCTCTAGAATACTTTCCTGATTTCAAAGATGTTCAATTTGTAGCCGAAAGAGTTTCACTGACTTGACCCAAGTCACACAGCTCTTTGGATGGCCTGCTTCATGAAGATCTTTCTTTCTTTTTTTTTTTAAAGGCTGAAACATTCAGCATTTTTCATTAATTTTTACACTAAATGAAGAGAAAATTAGCAAGTACCTTCTGTGTGGGCTCGCCTTGAGATTCTGTGCAAGTTCTTTTCTTTCTTTTTTTCTTTTTTGTAGTACTGGAGGCTGAACTCAGGGCCTTGCACATACTTTGCCAGTGCTCTGCCACTAAAATACATTCCAGCTTTTTTGTTTGTTTGTTTTTTAAGTTGACACAAGATCTTGGTAAGTTATGCAGGGCTGCCTCTGGCCTTGAACGTGGAATCCTCCTGCCTCTGCCTCCAAGTCATGGGATTACATGTATGCATCCCAAGCCCAGCTTTGTGCAAGTTCCTTAACCTCCATTTCCTCTCCTGTAATAATAGGTAAACAACTCCTAGGATAATTGTCAGAATAAGTAAATATGTGTGAGGTATTTATTTCAATTTCAAGAACTCTAAGGGCTCAATGGGGCTGGGATTTAGCTCAGTTGGTAGAGCGCTGCTCTGCAGTTTCTGAGGTCCCGAGTTCGATTCCCAGCACCGCAAAATGGGAGAAGGACGTGGCAACCCACTCCCAAGGCAATCCCGAAACAATCAGCCATTGAAAACAGCACTATTTTCTCATCTTTCTGCCCACCCACAGGCCCTGGTTTAGGAGAGCACCTAACAACAACAAGGGCTCAATAAATGCTCATTCCCATTTCCTTCCCTCATTTTCTCCTCTCTGCCATTTAAAATCACAATAAATAAGAATAAAATAAGTTCCCATCTTGTTCATAGGTAGGCTTATCTCGAATCCACCTTATAATGCAGTGTAAATAGAAACGTCCTAGGCAGCCTAGCTAAGCCAAGGGCATTGTGAGAGATGGAGCAGGGCTCTGGAGCCTTCATGAGGCTGGGGCAGGGTGCAGACTGACTGAAGAGAAAAGGCCTCGATGGAGGGTCAGAAAAGACTCTCTTCCCACCTTAAAAAAAAGTGCTAAAGGAGGGGAGAACTTCAGAGAAGGGGAGGTGACAGTGACTGGAAGAACAGAAAATCTTTGGAATGCAGTGGTGAGAGCTGACCAAGCAAGGAGGCCAGTGACTCCCCAGCAGCCCACAGATCTGAGGAGGAAGACAGCAGGGTGTTCAGCTTCAGTCCTCCATGGCAGCCAGGTAGTATCAGAAAGTTGTGTGTGGGTGGCCTGGCAATGAGTCCCAGAGAGACATCTCCATCCTCTGCAGCTGCACGTGTGAAGAGAATGACAAGCATAGCTCCTAAAGCCAGCAGGTGGAGGGGCTCGCCAATAGTGGACCAGCCACCAAAGGTGGGCTTCTAAAACCTCTTCAGTGTTCACTCTGATGCTTGTCACAGCCCCTGTGCCCCTGCTTGGCAAGGCAAAGCAGACTCTTTGATTCGGATAAAGACATTTTCACATACAGCACACATGAGAAACAAAAACAAGTGTCATAAAAATTCCAGTCTGTGCTTTTGTAGCAGAGATAGGCAGCATTAATGTTTCCTGACAGTGGCTCTCTCTGACGGGCTCATGAAGAACAACACAGAACATGAGTAGAAAAGAGTATGTACTAGTCAGGCATCATTGCTGTAGCAGAAAAACCAACCCAAACAAACTTACAAGGGAGAAATACTTATTGGGAATTCATGGTTAGAGGAATCAGGAATGGTGATTGGGCAGACATGGCAGTGGCAAGCAGCAGGGCCTTTCGCAGACAACCTTACATCTTCGTGAGTAGGAGCAGAGAGAAACTACATATATATATGTATATACATACATACATACATACATACATATATATATATACATACATATATATGTATGTATATATATATACACACACATGTATATATGTAACTGGGATGCTACCCAGATATATACATATATATATCCATATATATATATGGAGAGAGAGAGAGAGAGAGAGAGAGAGAGAGAATGCATGCACTAGGCCACAGGTCTGGGGTAAAAACCTCCAAAGGCCTACCCACAATGACATCACTTCCGCAAAGCTAAGACCCACCTCCAAAGTTCCAAGACCTCCACAAACAGTGCCACTAGCTGGGGACCAAATGTTAAAGCACATGGGCTTTGGGGGACACTTTATATTCAAGCTACGACAGAGTGTTTGAAAATTGGACTGAGCAGCCATTTGGAGCAGAAATGTAGCCCCAAATGCACAGTGACAGTGGACCAAAATCAGGCCCAGTGGAAGTCCAATCTCTTCTGGAAGCTTTCCTAGCAGAACCCGAGGGGCACGTGGATGAGTTTCACTGTGTCTCCCGAGGCCACACTGGCCCTGGGAGGTAATCCAGTCTGTGTTTGGGGGATAATGCAGCCCCCTTTGGCTGCCTGGTTCAGGTGTTCCCTTCCTCACATTAAGCTCCTCCTCACCTTTGCAGTGAGCCTCTTGGATGTTGTGCTTTATTCTGTCACATGGTGGTTCCACTGGTAGCAGCCCGGTTACAACCTCAACACCCCCAAAGACCCCCAGGATTGAAGTGCAGGTCAGGTAGGCTGACATCCAAATCCTCCATACAAAGCAGGGGCTGCTAGGCTCAGGCCCAAAGCAGGGTGTAATATCCAGGCAGCAGGAGAAATGGGATTTGCCACATACAGGATGCCAATGATTCAAGGAAAGCAGCAGCCAGGGGTGAAATGGAAAAGCAAACCAGGTACTGTCCAACTTAGCCATCCATCTGAAGGGCTTAGGAGAGACAGAGAATCCATTTGGAGGCAAACAGTGAAGCTGAGATAATTTCTTGGCACATGAGAGCACAGCTCCATCCTTTTTTAAGAGGTGAGGGAGGAGGAAAAGCATTGTGGTACGGCTGGACAATTACCATCCAAGCAATGTCACTGCTCTTGTGGCTAGCCTGGAGAAGGGTTCTTGTTCCAAACAATTATAACTGTTCTGAAAAGAACAGAGTCTTCCTCTTGTCTCTCCCTGCTCCTGATTACAAAGCTTACTAGGTTTCCAAAATGCAGTATAACACTTACCCCATGAAGAACATTGGGTGGCTCTGTCAGGAACCTAGAGCTATATGTGAATAGCATCCTCACATCTCTTAACAGAGATATTCCTCTCACCCCACATAGATTCCTTATCACTGGTCAGTCATCTTTGTCCACAAGGTCCCCCAGTTTGGGGTGGATGGAGTGAACGGAATGCTTTGCTTGGAATCAGGGGGCACAATCAGAAATGGAGTAGATGAAGGGAGAAGGCTGAGGTCAGTCAGCCAAAGCTGTGTCTGAACAGACTAATCCAAGGACTTGGATCTGCTCTAGCACAATGGTGTTTCAAACAGGCAGGCAGGAGGGTGGTCATGGTAGGAATCTGGAAGGTGGGCTAGAGCCATGACCCTGCCCAGGCTTTCTGCAGCAGGAGGCAAGAATGGGCTGCACTGGTGGGCCTCCTGAGCCAGACCCGCCCTGAGCCCAGGTGTGGGGTTTCCCAGGCACCTCTGCTCTCCTATCTGGGCTGCTATGGACTTCTTCCCCGGGGATGAGTGAGGGCTTGCTGTGGCTGCTCTTAGGTAAAGATAAGAAAGCTTGGAGTGTGGGGACCAGTTGTCAATTCTTAAAATCCTCTTCATGGTTTCCTCTCAAACGCCTACAAGGTCTCTTATGCAAATGGATTTTTTTTTTTTTCTTTTTGAGACAGATTCTCACTCTGTAGCCCAGGATGGCCTTGAACTCTCCATTCTGCTGCAGCCTCCAAAGTGCTGGGATTATAGGTACGGGTCACCATACTGGGCTTTAAACTAAGTTATATTTTTGACAGTTGTAGAATATATGTCTTATCGCTCCACTTAAGTAGTAAGTAGCTTTGGATTTAAGTGCGAATGCTCACTATGTTTTAGATCCTTTCCTAAGTACTTTATATAGATTGCCTTGTCTAATCTGCATAGCATCCCTATGAAGTAGATGTCATAATATATTATTCCATTTTGCTGAAGGGAACTAGGGGAAGAGAAATGTCAACAAACTTGCCTAAGCTTCTGGCTCTCTGGGTGACCTGAGCAAGTTGTAACTGCTCTGTGACTCAGTCTTCTAGTCTATAAAAATGGGATGAATAACAGTGCCATGAGAATTAAGTGAGTTAATGTGTATAAAGGGCTCAGAACAGTGCCTGGACCATAAATGCTTATAAATATGCAGATGAACTTCTAAATGGAAGAGTCAATGTAACACAGGTGGTTTGACTCCAGAACCTAAGTTCCTAACCACTCTCCATTTCCCTCCTTGTTGATTGTGTTCTTCTCTGTTTCTTCTGAAAGCTTTGACAGTGATTTTAATTGGACAGATGGCAAAACTGAGCTATAGAAGATGTGATCCAACCAGGGTCATACACTAGTTTCTTGTCCTGAGCACCCTGTGGGTGACACTTCCTGTTATGGGCCAGGCACTAATCTGAGCACATTCTACATATTAATATAGTTCACACATTAGGTCAGGGATGAGGACGGTCATCCATCCCACTTTACAGATGAGCCAGCTAAGGCGCAGACTGGCTTGACTGTGTTAAATACCTTAGCATGCCCTCAGGCCTGCGGTCAACCATTTCTGCTCACAAGGTCCAAAGCAGGAGCTCTGTGTCGCTAATCCAGACACTGAGCATGAACGTACACTTACTGAGGGACCTGTATCACTCTTGTCCCACCTTTCCTGCTGTGATCTGTGAGCAGGCCTTCTACTAGACCCCAGATTTCAAGACCTGCTTTGGCCTGGTTTCCACAGGTACATCAGATACTCCCAAGTCTGGCGCATTGTCAGGATGACCAACTATCGTGGTTTGCTTGGGGATGCCCCAATTTTGTTGGGAGTCTCGTGTCTATTTTCTTTCTCAGTGATATTTTGGTGTTTTGTGTTTAGTAATCCCTGCATTTGCCTACAGATTTACAGAGAATAACCTCTCTTCTCCAAATGATCCCCCACATAGTTTTAATTTAGCAGCAGCTGCAATGTATCTTAAATTACAAGAGCATCAGGAGCATCACGAGGGATATTTTCTTTCCTGGTGGAGCAAATCTCTCAGGTTTACTTTTCTAAAATCATGCCAGAGGAGCATAACCACCACGCCAGCAGGGCCCTCTCTGCCCTTCACACATGACCCATTGAGCTGTTATTTTATTTTCCCTTCTTCCTTTCACATTTTCATTCTCCCCAGACACTTTTAATGATTTCCTTTCTGCAACATCATGCAGAATGCAGAGAGCTGGGTTTGTCATTAGAGAGACAGCATGAGGAGAGGAAAGAGCCAGGTCTTCACAGGCAGAAAGATGTGGGGAGAATCTTGTCTCTGACATGTCATTTTATGTCTTTATGCAAGTGTATCTGCAATAGAGTAATACTATGAGAAAATCTGTGATGAGTATGGAAAATCACTTGCCTACAGTGAGAGGCTACCCATCTATGCATAGGTACTGTCAGCACTGGAGCTCCCAATAACTGGCAGGACCCTGAGCCTAACTAGGGCGGCATTTACCTGTCCAAAGAGATACTGCTGGGTGGCTAATGTGGCTTCTTGGCCTCATTCCACTATTCCCATTTTCAGTGAATCTTTCCTACGGAAGCCTTGTTATACACTAATGAGATCCTATACTTCTTCATATTACTTTTAACAAGATAAATCCAAATTTTATTTGGGTAATTATTTAATCTCTCTTCCCTGCCTGATGACAAATTCCCTAAAGGGGGACACCAGGCCTGCCTTGTTCACTGTTGTAGCTTCCATAGCCAAATCAGAGCCCGGCACGCAGTGCACATTCATACATGCTGTTGAATGGAATGGCTGAATGAATTAAATGACCAGTCACAGGTCCTAGGGGAAAGACTCACCTGTAAGGAAGCTTAGGCAACAGAAAACCACTAGGTGGTGCTAATGCCCAGGACGTAAACTATCCGGCAGGCTTTCTCAAACCAGAGAGGTGGCAATTCTAGTTGGAAGCGATTCTGCTGAGATAATAACTTAATCTGTCTTTTACTGAGCACAATTCTAGGCAGTTTGCAATGCATTACTCTAATTCTTACCACAACTGCAGGAGAAAGCATTTCATTTTACAGATGAAGAAGTACATTTCCAGCAATTTAAATTTTCTTAGGATACACAACTTGTAGGCCATAGAACAAGGCTCTGAATCTAGGTTGGTTGGTCTCCAAGTCTGTGTCCTTTCCAATATGCCTGAGTGCTTCACTTTGGTGGCCTAATACAACTAATAAAGGTGTTTTGGTTTTTTTTTTTCCTCTGATAGGTCTGAGTTTTTTTCATTTGTTTTGTCTTGTTTGTTGTTGTTGCTTTAACTCCTCACAGCTGGTTGCCATTTTAGCACAGCTCCAATGAGAGCTCTCTTTACAACCAGTGACTTCTAAAACATCAACTTACATGGAAGGGGAAATAAGAGGCAGGATAGACTCAATGTTTCTTAAACCAGACATTTAAGTATTGAGTTCATGGAAGTATAGCACTCTGAGGAAGGAGGAAATAATCTTCAATGGATCAATCAATCAACAGGTCTTCATTCAGCAACTATGTTGCACACACAGGCTGAGCAAACAAAGATGGGTTTACAATATGGTTAGGGATATAAGCAATGCACATATGGGACATGGCAATATACAGCAGTACTTAAGCACCATGTAGAGCTCTGGGCCCAGAGCTCTCCACTGTGAATCCAATCTGCATGCCATTCCAATCTGCATCTGCTTTTGTAGCCTTCTAAAAGTTTTGAACCCCCATCTATCTGTCAGCTTGTGCTGAGGTGACTTGTGTGTTTCTGTGATGCTGAAAGCTATGCCACTGGAATTTCAGATACTCAGAGGGCCACCCATGGTGGACAGGTTGCAGCTGAGCTTCCAGACTAAGACAGACTAGGGAGAAGGATTCGGCAGCCCACTCCCAAAAACACTAGCCATTGAAAAGCCTATGAATAGCAGAGAAGCACTGTAAAATATAGTGCCAGAAAATGAGCCCCCCATGCTGAAAGGCTTTCTAGAGATGACTGGGGAAGAATTGCCTCCTTAAAGTGCAGTCAACCTTAATGACAGGAATGTAGTAAAGCTTTTGGGACCTCTTTTTGCTGATGTGACATGACTCAAAAGGAGAAGCACAGTGACTGCAACAATGGGCTCAAACATAAAAAGACTGTGTGCATAGGTAAGTGTTGGGTAGTGTTTCTCTCTGCTGTACTTACGGCCACTATGAGTTGGAACTGACTTGGCAGCAACCA
This sequence comes from Pedetes capensis, assembly GCA_007922755.1. Lineage (NCBI taxonomy): Eukaryota > Metazoa > Chordata > Mammalia > Rodentia > Pedetidae > Pedetes > Pedetes capensis. Next base: position 41,523 of record VMDO01004632.1, on the reverse strand, counting down.
ATAACAAAACTGTTGAAAGGCTACGGATTAGATTCCAGAATGTGTGGTAATAAGAAAGATTCCTTGACAGGAATGGTCACAGTTCTGGCCGGTAGTGGTGGCGCATGCCTGTAATCCCAGCAGCTTGGGAGGTGGAGCCAGGAGGATAGCAAGGTCGAGATCAGAGGAAGTCTGCGTAATTTAGTGAGACCCTGTCTCAAAAAGTAAAGGAAAAAAAAAGAGCTAGGGGTGTAGCTTAGTGGTCCAGCACTTGCAAAGAATGCAAGCACGAGGCCCTGGGTTCAACCTCTAGTACCGAAAAAAAAAAAAAATTAAAGAATGGTCACAGTTATGAAAGTCAGGGCTGACCTTCAAAGAAAACACATCCAAAGGGACTGCAAATAAATTAGATCCTTTCTACTCAATGTATAAACCAAGAACCAGCAGCACAGACCCCACCTGAGAGCTTGTGAGAAATGCAGAATCTTGTCCCAGATCTGCTGAACCAGGATCTGCATTTTAACAAGCAGGAGATGTGCACATCTGAAGACTTTTTGGGATCAAGTACTTGTATTCATAGATCACTCTAAAATGAACTAACACTTCAGTTTTGGGTTTTAGTTTTAATTTGGCTTTTGATTTGCTTTTAAAAGAATCCTAAAGGGTTGGGAGGGGCTGGGATTTAGCTCAGTTGGTAGAGCACTGCATTGCAGTCTCTGAGGTCCTGAGTTCAATTCCCAGCACCACAAAAATGGGAGAAGGGCCTGGCAATCCACTCCCAAGGCAATCCCGAAACAGCCTGCCATTGAAAACCCTGAGGGTCGCTAACAACACCTAACAACACCTAACAACAACACCTAACAACACCTAACAACAACAAAGGGTTGGGAATGTGGCTCAGTAGTAGAACACTTGCCTAGCATGCAGAAGGCCCTTGATTACATTCTCAGTGAGTGAGAGAGAGAGAGAGAGAGAGAGAGAGAGAGAGAGAGAGAGGAGAGGGAGGAAGGAGAGGGAAAGGGGCAGGGAGAGGGAGAGGGAGAGGGAGAGGGAGAGGGAGGGGGAGAGAGAGAGAGAAAGAGAGAAAGAGAGAGGAGAGAGAGGGAAGGAGGAGAGGGAGAGAGAGAGGGAGAGGGAGGGAGGGAGGGAGGGAGAGAGAGAGAGAGAGAGTGGGAGAGAGAGAGAGAGAGAAAGAGAGAGAATGCTACTAAATACTCTTAACTACTGTCATTTACCTGCACAAGAACCCATGGAAAACTAACAAGGCCAAGCATTGTGGTGCACATCTGTAATCCCAGCAATTTGTGGGACTGAGGCAGGAGGAGTGTGAGTCTGAGGCCAGAGGCAGCTTGTACAATTTAGTGAAACTGTCTCAAAATTAAAAAGAGGCTTGGGGGTGTGGCTCAGAGGTAGAGCACTTGACTAGTATCTGTGAGGCCCTAGACTCAACCCCCAGTACAAGAAAGGAGAAAGAGAAAGAAAGGAAGAGAAAAGCAGAGAGAGAGAGAGAGAGAGAGAGAGAGAGAGAGAGATCCTAATGGCTCAATTTTCTGTGGGCTGGTGAATTTTTAACTGGAAGAAAAGCTCATACTCAAAAGTATTTTTGCATGGATTAATGCAAGAATTATTCAAGGAAGTAGGGCTTGAAAAAAAGCTAAAGGATAGTTTTTATAATCACTAAAAGAAATTTATCCTCTGTTCACTCTAATTGGGGCCCATTCTCATTCTTTGCAGATTGCTAATCTATGTATCCCCCATGTGTTTGTCAGCTTGTCATGCTGTGGGAGCTTATGTGTTGCTGTGATGCTGAAAGCTATGCCACCAGAACTTCAGAAACCAGCAGGGCCACCCATGGTGCACAGGTTTCAGCTGAGCTTCCAGACTAAAACAGACTGGGGAGAAGGACCCAGCTGCCCACTCCTAAAACAATTAGCATTGAAAGCCTTATGAATGGCAGAGAAGAACTGTCAAATATAATGCCAAAAAATGATCCCCACCCCCAAGACTGAAAGCATTCAAGAAATGACCAGGGAAGAGTTGCCTCTTCAAAGTACAGTCAACCTTAATGATGGGAATGGAGTAAAGCCCTTGGGACCTCCTTTTTCTTACGTGACATGACTCAAAATGAGAAGAAACTCATTGGCTATAACAATGGGCTCAAACATAAAAAAGATCTCATGTGCATGGCACAGTGTATGGTGGTGTTTTTCTCTGTTGTACAAAGGGTTGATATGAATCGGATCTGAATCAAGGGCACCTAACAACAACAATCTATGTACATGATGTATTGGAACCGTGATACTAGCTCAAGTCCTCTTAAGCCATTCCCTATCTCCTCACATTGTCCTCTTGTCTAACATTCTAGATACATTAAAGTTGTTGTACTAGCATATACAGTAGGGCTGGGATTTAGCTCAGGTGGCTCAGTGGGTAGAGTGCTGCGCTGCAGTCTCTGAGGTCCCGAGTTCAATTCCCAGCACCGCAAAAATGGGAGAAGGACCTGGCAATCCACTCCCAAGGCAATCCCGAAATAGCCATTGAAAACCCTATGAGGGTCACTATGAGTCGGATACTGACTCGACGGCACCTAACAACAACAAGTCCTAAGGTCAATATCTATGGGCTGGGATTTGGCTCAGTGGGTAGAGCACTGCGCTGCAGTCCCTGAGGCCCCGAGTTCAATTCCCAGCACCGCAAAATGGGAGAAGGACCTGGCAATCCACTCCCAAGGCAATCCCGAAACAGTCAGCCATTGAAAACCCTATGAGGGTCGCTATGAGTCAGATATCGACTCGACGGCACCTAACAACAACAACAACAACAACTAGCATATACATAGGACTTGATTTAACAGCTCGGTGAGAAGGCACTGTGGCCTTTATGTCTATGCATGGTCCCATTTCTCTTTATCCACTCAAGGATACTGGGTAAGTCCATTCAGAAAGGCAGCACTAGAAAACTCTTAAGCTGGGAAACACAGGTTCAGAGGTGACATATTACTGTGTCACGTGAATGCTAAATTCCCTTCCTGGTCTACCATTACATGAGCCTGGCCATCTAAGAGCTGGAGCATGGGTTGTTGTTGTTGTTAGGTGCTGTCGAGTCGGTATCCGACTCATAGCGACCCTCATAGGGTTTTCAATAGCTGACTGTTTCTGGATTGCCTTGGGAGTGGATTGCCAGGTCCTTCTCCCATTTTTGCGGTACTGGGAATTGAACTCAGGACCTCAGAGACTGCAGCACAGTGCTCTACCATCTGAGCTAAATCCCAGCCTGGAGCATGGGTAGTTATTCATTAAACCTAGAATATATAGCTCCAAATAGAAATGGCCAACATCATCCCTACTTCCAGATAGAAAAGTTGAGAATGATGATTACCATAGTAACTCACCTTCATGGAGTCATTTACAAATTCAATTCCATAGAGTGCCAATGTTATATACTGGCACCTGCAGAACTCCACAATGTTTCCTTTGCTTCCATTCTTGCCCCAGGCTACAGTGCCAAGAATTGTCATAATCTGGAGAAGCAATCAGAGTTCTCAAGCTGCCTTTCGGGTTGCTGGAACAGAAGGTGCTGACAGGGGTGGGAGTGAAGGCAGGGCTCCTCTTAGTTTACTAATTCTGCAGCCACCCTTCACAAGCTCCAGCAAATATTTTGCGATGTTAAAGGTGTTACGAGAAGTGAAGAGCAAGCTGTGATTCAGCTGGTATGAAGACTTTGCAAACAAAAAAGGGTGATCTGTTGCGCTGCAGACTTTTACTTTTGCCAGTGTCCACAGACTGGAATGCTAAAAGAGATTTCTGCAAGACATCACCACCATATGTACTAGATTTTCTAAACAAGACCAATTTAAAATTATTTAGCCTACTAGGTCCCAACTTGTGGACCTTAGATCCCCGCGAGCTGTGGCATTACTGTGAGGGATCTGCAAACTTATGTGCATGTTCTCTCGGTAGGGTGGATAAAAAGTGGGCTCATCAATATGGATTACTTTTCAAATACGCAAAAAATGCCATTATAATGAATAAGAAATTAATTTGTAATGTTATTGAATGTCTCAGCTTTCTGTTATGTATTTTCTTAATGAACTGATACTAAAAGTAGAATAAATAGGATGCTTATTATTTTTTCTGTTCGAATGAAGTCTTCACACTTTTCATATGATCTGTCTGGATTCTTGGGACAGAGAATCGTTGTTAGGGGAGACCTTTCCCCCAGCTATCGGCTCTGTTTTCATGGCATATTTTGGATAGTACATTCACCTCTTGGCTTCTAGAACCTGAATACCTTTTAGGAAGACCTTTAAGTGGCTAACTGAGCACTATTCCTCATGAGAAATGTCACCCCTGAATATAAGTAAGCTGTGAGCAGTGGATACAATTCTTATTCCACACATTTATATGAGAAATATTACCAATTTTGATGTCAAGTCTCCATTTCTTTGCATTGTCAGACACCGAACCTCAGTGAACTTCCTTTTCTCTGGGGTTGTGTCTGGGAAGGCCTTCTGGGAGGGGTTCATGAGATGTAAGGCATGCTGTAGGGGAGAGGAGGAGAGGGAGTGAGGAGTCTGGCCCTCAAGCTTATCCTTTCATGCTGGTATGTGTTGAGACATCCTTCACTCTGTTTACATGACCCCTCTAGGTCCCAGACCCCCTCCATTGCTCTGGCACCCCCCCTAGGCACAATGGAAACATGCTTCAGTCTCACTAGGGCATGGAAAACTGCATACCCACCTAAGGGCCCTTCAGCAAGGACCCACGATGCACTCATTTCTTCTCTGAGGTTTTGTCACCTTCCTAAGGTTCTGCTGATGATGCAAGGAACATATCTCTTCTGTTCCGAAGTACCATAAACACATCTGAGACTGTGTCACCTTCTCAGGAGAGACTGGGCAGAAGGGCATAGGACTCCACAACATCTCTACCCTCTCTATTTTCTCATTAATTCACTTCCTCTCTCCAAAGTTTTCTCTTCTTTTCTACTTTCATTATCTTTTCTTCCACATGTTTTGTCGATGCCACTAGTTTTTATTTTTATTTGTTTTTTTCTTCCTCAAAGGCAGCTTCTGAAACCAAAATCCAGGAAGGTATATGTGTTTCTCTGCCTTTTGCTATCACATGTCTTCTCTGAGATAAAGAACACAATCTGGGTTTCCTGCCTGGGTAAGAGGAAGGAAGGAGGGTAATCACAGGATAAAGGGATTGGCTATTATTATTCTGCCACATATACAAATTAGTTTAGATTTCATGGATCAAGGCCTGCAAAAAAGATTACCTCCAAACAAAATTAGATGCTGAGCAAAAAGTGAAATTTAACAGAAATATTAAATGAGCCCCCTCCCCCAACACTGCTGTAATGTTTCTACAGACTCTTGACATTTCCTGCACTGTGGTATCCAGGGCTCAGTGCCTGGACTTTGGGACAAAATGCTGAAATAAAGGGCTCTTTTCTAAGGACTGGGTGAATGATGAAAGCTCCAGCAGTTATCTATGGTGGCACTTCAGCCTGGAGTCTTGGTAGAAGTTGGGAAGAAAGGAAAGCAGCTACTACTAAGTGTGGCTATCCCCTCAGCACGGCTTTCTTTCCATTCAAATGCTCTCTGGAAATTCCCTGCCCCTAGGGCTGCTGGAAATGCTGCCTCTAACTCTATAGTTCCTGCCCCATCCAGATCTGAAGTATCTTCATTCATTCATTCATTCTTTCTTTCATTCAAAACCACTGAACTTCTGTGGAGTGCTATAAACTGCAAAGAAGTAACCCTTATCTAAGAGTTTTGTTGAGCAAAAAATACTTGGTCTTTGGATTTATGGATCTTACAGTTTAGGTGGGGTACGGAAGAGCCTATATGGATAAACAGGTGGAGGAGTGATCCCAGTGTTATGATGGGGAAAATGCAGGCTGTAGGGTACACTGAAACGAGACACCTGGCAAGCCTTGCGGTGGTATAAAAGGCTTCCTGCGTAGAACAAGAAGGAACAAATGGAAGTTTGAGAGAAAGTTCTACTACTTTGGGTGCAGGACAAGCTCTCACAGGCCAGGCTGTAGGCTAGACTGCCTTTTAAATAGGAGAGGAACAGTCCCAAATTTCCAGAAGCAGCGATGACTATACATTTTAAATTTGGTAGTCATGAACACATTTTTTTTCATTCAAAAGAGCTGACTGCTGCATGCCTAGGCAACAAGATTCAATTTCCCTGTTTCTCAACTGTGCTATGGAATCAGGAGCCTGTGGGAGGTACACAGGAGTAGAGGATCCTTCACAACGCAAACGCTACAAACTCTCTTCCTCCCTGCCTCTTGGAGAGAGAGTGGCAGCTGCCTTAAAGATTCCATATTTCACACAGGTTTGAAGCCAGAGGCAGCCTGTGTAACTTAGTGAGACCTTGTCTTAATATAAAAAATAAAAATAAACATGGTCTCAGGATGCAGCTCAGTAGTAGGGCAGATGCAAAGCATGAGTGAGGCCCTGGGTTCAACCCTGAAGTATGTGAATGAAAGAAAGAAAGAAAGAAAAGAGAGAGAGAGAGAGAGAGAGGGAGAGAGAGAGAGAGAGAGAGAGGAAGAAAGGAAGGAAGGAAAATAGATCTACTTATGTAGCAGAAGGTGGCAAAGAGGTTTTTTTGTTTTTTTGTTTTTTCCCTTCAGTCCTGGGGGTTCAACCCAGCGCTTCACGCACTCTTTTGCAAGCACTCTACCACTGAGCCACATCCCAGGTCATTTTTTACTTTTAATTTTGAGTCAGGGTCTCACCAAGTTACACAGGTTGCCTCTGGCCTTGAACTCACGATCCTTCTGCTTCTGCCTCCTGAGTTACTGGGATTACAGGCATGTGCTACCGCACCCAGCAAAGAGGTTCTTAGCTTAGTGTTCAGGAAGCACAGGTTCAAGGCCCACTTCAGTGTCAGCCATTGGCTGAAACTATAGATTATCTCTATATGAATGTTAATGAAAAGTGATAGATTTCTGTAGCAAAAGGAAACAAAATATGAGATTAGTTCATCACTCTTTTAAGGTTTTAAAGGATATTAACTAGGTCTATTTAGTCATTCTCCTGAGGATTTTATTAGTTTATCCCAATTTAGGACTGGATTTTCATGAGGATGTCCTAGAGTCACCAAAAATATATTAAATGTTCTCTTTGTATTTCAAAGAAATACATAAAGGCACATTTTATATTTTCATGAAAACTTTGTTGGCTTTAAGTTTAAAGAACTGCATATAGGATAAGTCTCAGTTATATAGAAAAGTAATTTATGTAGAACTTATTGGCTGAATAAAATTAACCAAATGTTCATCATTGCTGTATACAATAATTGTGTTTTCTTAAAATATTTATACCCCATCAAAACGAGGAAGACCACAAGAGGGAGACTTAGCTCTTCTTTCTCAAGGTATGGCCAATGACAAGCTCTTGGAAGATATCCTTCAAGGAGTCAGCAGAGTTATACCCAAAACAACTGTTTCTTCTAAAGCCACTGGCAAAAGCCTTAGAAGGATAAAGTCTGCTCCTCCTACAGAAACTAAATCTTTAAGAATTTCCAGTCGTTCCATTCGGCATAGTCGTGGCACATTGCAAGCTGATGTATTTGTGGAACTACTTAATCCTCATAGAAAACACAGTCAGGAAAGTGCTAATAATATATTAGAAAACAGTCCCAGCCTCCCTAACTTCTGAGTTATCACCACAAAGTCAAACGTTGCCTCAAGACTTTCTTTCCAAGATAGTGAATCCAAGAAAAGAGGCAGGAAAAGGCAACCTACAGAGTCATCTCCTTTGCCACTGAATGAAATAAGTTCTGGCTGACAGGGACGAGTTCATGGACTGTCTGCTTTTGAACAACTTGTTGTGGAATTGGTATGGCATGATGACAGCTGGCCTTTTTTTTTTTCTTTTTTTTTTTTCTGGTGCTGAGGACCGAACCCAGGGCTTTGCATTTGCAAGGCAAGCGCTCTACCACTGAGCTAAATCCCCAGCCCCACAGCCGGCCTTTTTAAAAACGTGTTTCTAAAATCCAGGTTCCAGACTACTATGACATCATTAAAAAGCCTACTGCCTTAAATATAATCTGAGTGAAAGCGAATGTGACTACGAACCAGCATCTGAGCTTACTGATGACGCTGAGGTAATGTTTTCCAACTGCTTTGAGTGAAACTCTTGTAACAAAGAGAAGCAAAAGCTGGAATGAGGCCTCAAGCATTTTTTCTTATTCAGGTTCAAAAGCTTGGGCTCTGTGTCACACCAAGTAATGCGGATCAAGTTAGCACACCACCAATTGCAGCAAAGTCAAAAACCTAATACTGTCCTTCTCAAGGATGTGTTTGAGGAAAAACAAATTGTTCATGAAGATGGAGCATTAAATCACGCTGTAAAGCAGACATACATAAATAAGGCAGTAACAACTGATTGATCACATTGAAGTGTGGCCTGCACTAGATTCTCAACTTTAATATTAAGCACCCAGGAGAATGTAGGAAAAACTTTCTTTGCTATAATTTTGTTCAGTATCTAGTAAGTTTGATAGATGTGTTGGATACAGTACTGGTTTACAGAGGTTTTTGTACATTTTGGGATCATTTATGTGTCCAGGTATCTTGGAAGGTATTTTTTCACCTATGATTTGTCATTGGTTTTTTAGAAGTTGTGATATTAAGGAGGATTTACCTACCCAGATGTGTCTTCTGCTATAGCATAGTTTAGAAAAATGTGTATATGTCTTAAGAATTGTTTAATGAGAACGCTGTTTTAACACTGCACATGAATGAATCCAATCTTTTATCCTTGAAGTGCTGTATCAGTGCTAGCCGGAGATATTAAGTCTGAGTTCATTAACTAGGTATTTATTCAGCATCCAAAGTAATTTGTGAATTTATTTTGTATTTATAAAATTTATACTTGGATATAGTCTTTAATTTTTTAAACAAACAATAGAAAAGGATTCTGTATTTCAGGCAAAGAAGAGTAATTTGATCCACATGGTATCTAATTTGATCCATGTAGGAGGCACAAGAGTGCTAAGGCACAAGAGTGCTAAATTAGAACTTTTGTAAGCAGTGTATTTTCATCATTAAACTCTTGGCTAAAGTTCCTTAGTTCCAAAGGGGCTGCCTTAGCTAAACGTGCTTACCTGAGTATGGGGTTGGTTGGTTGGTTGGTAGGTGCCGTTGAGTCGGTATCCGACTCATAGCGACCCTCTGTACAACAGGGGAAACACTATTGCCAGTGCTTCTCTGCTGTTCATAGGGTTTTCAATGGCAGATTGATTTTTGGGAGGGGGTTGCCAGGTCCTTCTCCCAAGCCTACAGCTTCTGGTGTTCCTAGGTGGTCTCCCATCCAGGTACTAACCAGGTCCGACTCTGCTTAGCTTCTGAGAGCTGACTGGATCGGATGCCACAGGGCTATGGCTGCAGGCGTATGGGGTAAGCATCTTAAAAACACAGGTTTGTGCCAGGCATGGTGGTGCATGCCTTTAATCTCAGCAACTCAGGAGGTGGAGGCAGGTGGATTGCAAGTTCAAGGCCAGAGGCAGCCTGTGTAATTTAGTGAGACCCTGTCTCAAAATACAAAGTAAAATGTGGGCAAGGAGTATGGCTCAATGGTTGAGCACTTTCAAAATGCATGTTTTGCCTTCAATTCCCCAGTACCACCAAAACAAAAACAAAACAAAGGAAAACAAAAAAACCCACAGGTTTGTTGTAAATGATCTGCAAAGAAACCAAGTTAACATTCATTTTATAAAATAAGGACAGCCTGAGATGGTAGAAGACTCTGACCCACTAAATCATGAGAAAGCATTATGTTTCTCCAGATGTGAAGTGTGAAAATTAACATCCTGTTTGGGGAACTTCGACCATGTTACCTAAACACCAACTTCATGTCATGGAAACAAATAAGAGGACTGTATTTGGAGAAAGGCACTATACTCCAGATCACACAGGAAATGATTACATATTATTATTCTTGAATGAGTGTAGCAGGAAACTATAATCCTTGAGGAAATAACCAGAACAACCTAAGTACATTTGTGTTAAATTGTAAATAATCATGTAGATCAAATTACTTAATATTTCAGTCCACAAGTGTACAATAATATGTGCTTTAGTTCATGCCAATAAGATAATCTTCAGAGATGTCTGAGTGACTTCTGGCCCTAAATTTAATCCATAAAGTGACTAGGGAATTAAGAAATAATAAAAATAGTCTGGGGGGAAACACTGAACCACTGCTGTGTAGTGATTAATTTTTTACATCAACCCAAAATTTTCCCAAACATGCTGATCATTTTTAAAATTAACAAGAACAGGGGTCCACAGACTTTTTCTTAATGAGCCAAGTAGTGAATATTTTAGGCTTTGCAATTCTGCCACCTTACACAAAAGCAGCCAAGTACGAATGGCCATGAATGTTCCAATACATACAAACAGGTAACTTATTTGTGGGCCACAGTATGCTGGTGCTTGATCTTGATGTAGAAAAATTATAAATTCTTTTGGAAAAATTACAAGTTCCTCAGAGCTCCACAACAAACTGATTATCTGCTGGGCGCTGTGCTGAGGGTACATTAGAACCTAAAGACAGTGTCTTTTAGATGATGTTCTTTAGTAAACATTATATAAAGAAGCCTAGCTGAGGACTGTCTGGTACTATCAGAGGCGAGATGCCTCAGCAGGCAGCAGACTTAATTCTGGAATCAGAGAGAGTTGTTGATTTGAGGTATAAACCACCTAGATGAAAGAATAACTACACTAAGCCAATCTCACAGTGTTTTCACACTTTCACCTTGGCAGTGGCTTTGTAAGGTAGCAGGGGGATTCTGTACCTAATACCAACTTCCAAAGTTAAGGTTGCACACTTAGAACATCCAGCCTCTCTTCTAATTCATATGTATTAAAACAAATGTCTCATTTGGGATTGGGTAGGTCAGTTTTCCTGCCACATTTATGGTTCCTGCTGAATGGACATTGCTATGTAAACCCCTCACCAATCCATCCCCATCCATCACTGACAACCTGGTTATGTATAACTTGCACCCTATTTTGAAATGGGAGCTAAGCAGTAATTCTCCATCAGTAATTTGAATGGAAAGACAAGGGGAAAGATATAGTTGGTGGAGATGTAGTCAGAAAGGTCAAACAGCCTAAGGGGCTGGAAAAGCCACTAGTGGGCCTTGTACAAGATCTGTTTACTGAAAAAACAGACACAAAACACAGTGAGTGTTTCAGTTTCTTCTCAGTTCTGTAATTAGATAAGGCTGGCTGGCCTTCAGAAATCTTTATGTTCCAACGAGACTGCTCTGGATTTATAAAAATGTCTCTTCCCCTGTCCCTGAGCTGTCATGGGTGGGCCTCTTCCCAATAACTCATAATTGACTTTTCCATATGACTCGGAATCACATGGTACTCTATTAGGCTCATTTCTTGCCAAAGTCAACATTGGTTAGTTGCTCCAACCATTTTTTTTTTGGAGGGGGTGTTGCTGGAGATTGAGTCCAGGACCTCTCACGCACTTGCTCTACTACTGAGCTACAGCCCCAACCTGACAACTGACATTTTATCTCATGTGTTTTAGGCTTGCCATTTATGAATACAAGGTTCTAGAATTTTGTCAGACCCATGACCTTTTTACTGCAAATACATTTTTTCACCAACATAAACAGCAACTATACACATGGAATTCACCAGATAGAACATACAGGAAGCAAAATGACTACATTTGTGGAAAGTGATGATGGAAAAGCTCAACATCAAATGTCAGAACAAGACCAAGTGCTGATTGTGGATCAGACCAACAACTACTCATATGCAGGATCAAATTGAAACTGAAGAAAATTAGAACAAGTGTACAAGAGCCAAGGTACTGCCTTGAGCATATCCCACCTGAGTTCAGTGACCACCTCAAGAACAGGTTTAATGCATTAGACACTAATACTAGAAGACTGGATGAGTTGTGTCATGACATCAAAGACATTACTCATGAGGAAAGCAAACGGTTATTAAAAAAAAACAAGCAAAAAAAAAAAAAAAAAAAAAAAAAAAAAAAAAAAAAAAAAAAAAAAAAAAAAAGAAAAGAAAAAAGAAAAGATCAAATTAAATGTCAAAAGAGACCCTGAAATTTGCCCTTGAAGGTTAAGCAGCTAAAGGGAAAGGAAGATATGATGAAGTAAAGGAACTAAACAGAAGATTTCAAAGGGCACTTCAAGAAGACAAAATCAAATATTATAAAGACATGTACAAAGAGCTGGAGACAATATGAAAAAGGAAGAAGACCCTCTGTTTTTCACAAGCTTAAGGAAGTGAAGAAAAAATTCAAGCCTCAAGGGCTGGAAACCCAAGACTATTGTTGGAAGCTTCCTTGTGAGGTGAAGAAACGGCATGGGATTTCCAGCGCTCAGTGGTGTGTGCTCAGCACTGCTCCTCACCAGCTGCTGCTGCCTTACGCTTTGGGACGCAAGTGGAAAGAACACGCTGATTTCAGGAGCTTACATGCAGCTTAATGCCTTCACTTTGCTACTAAGTTATTTTTTTATATAACCAGCACAACTAGCCTTGGGTGGAAGACAGAACTTGCCAAGTGCTCCTGTCGTTCCGCAGAGGATTCAGCTGCCGGGCTGTCCCCCTAAAACATTCTAACCTGTGTCGGTAAAAGGTGGACTTCTGTGTTTTAGAGGGTGGAAAGCAGAGAGACAAGTGGTAATAGACTTGGCAGACCTAAAAAGCCAAATTGTAAAATGACATTAAGTAAATATAGGAACAAATTCAACATGCACTCCAAAATACTCAACAGTCTCAGGAACTGATGGCATCTCTGGAAATGGGGTGAAGGGGGATGGTGACTAATGAAGACTGGTTGAATGTAAGAGTCATGGGAATTCCAGGGTTTCTCCCTTCCCTCCACTCTATACCACTAGTCAAATGCCCCTCTGCAGACTGACTAAAGTCTAAAGGTACAGGATCCAGACGGGGGAAAACAGATGGTGTCCAGGTAAAAGAACACCAGGCACAATAGAGGGTGGGCATGAGAATTTAAAACAGGAAGAATAGGCTGGGCACAATGGCATACACCTGCAATCCCAGCGATTTGGGAGGCAGAGACAGAAAGATCACAAGCTCGAGGCCACAGGCAGCCTGTGTAACTTAGTGAGACCTTATCTCAAGATAAAAAAAATAAAAAATGGTCTGGGGGTGTACCCCCAGTACAGCACTTGCAAAGCATGTGCAAGGCCCGGGGTTCAATCTCAAGTATCACAGAAAAAAAAAAGTATACATATGTGTGTGTGTGTGTGTGTGTGTGTGTGTGTGTATACATATATACATACGTACATATATACATGGAAGAATCAGCAAATATTTGTACACTGACTACTAAGGCTCTCTTGATCTCTTCTTCCACTTTATCCTTCAGGCAAGAGAAATTAGAGAACTACAGTATGGAGAATACCTAAATACTGATTTCAAGTGTGCCCTCAAACAAACATCCTAGATAGATCATTCTATATCCATGATTCTCAGCTTATGGCTATGTCTGAAGATAGGTTTGTTTGCCACAAACGCAGGGGTGGGGTAGAGGTGTATTAGGCAAGATACTAAAGTGTACAGTGAAAGCCTCCTGTGACAAAGAACTGTTTGCAGTTAGGTGCCGTTGAGTCAGGTCCAACTCTCACAGGGATCCTTTGCATATAGAACAAAACACTCCTCGACCCTGTGCCATGCCAGACACTTTGTCAGTGCTTCTCTGCTAGTCAGAGTTTTTGATGGCTGATTGTTTAGGGAGTAGGCTGCCAGGTTGTTCTCCCATTTCTGGATGGCAGGCAGCTCAGGCCTAGAACTACGAACGCTGAGTGGGTGTGTCCTAGAGGCACATTCCACACCCAAGCAGATCCTATTAATCTTACTGAATCAAGAAAAAGAGACTGAAGTTAAGGCAGTGTGAGGCAGTTAGAAGATGTAGGGTAGAATTCTGGAGAGGGCACAACTACACAGAAAATAAAATCCAGAAATCTTTCATAGGTATCTATATTTGCTGAATACTAGAAAGCACAAGTGAGGTGTAGTCCACAAGGGCAGGGAAGAAGAGAAAAGGAGCTGGGAGCTGACCAATTCCCAGATCTCACACAGGGTGAGTAACTGTTCAAAATTCTAACATACAGAGTGGAGGAGAGTCCTCACTGATCAGGGCATCATTAGAGATCCTGGTAGGGTCATTCCTTCATACTGGGGTTAAATTATTCCACAAAGTTTAATAAAGAATAAACTTAAATAAACAGAATTCCCCACAAGAAAAAGTTCAACACCTTTTCTTAAAATCAAGAAATGCATTTAAATAAGCTGGCCCACGGGCACACACCTATAATCCCAGCAATTTGGGAGGCAGAGGCAGGATGATTACAGATCGGAGGCCAGAGGCAGGCTGTGTAACTTAGCCAAGACCTTGTCTCAAAAATTTAAAAAAGTAAAAAGCAGGGGTGCAGCTCAGTGGTAGCACGCTTGCAAAGCATGCACAAGGCCCTGGGTTCAACCTCTCAGTGCCACAAGAAAAAAAAAAGAAAGAAAGGAAGGAAGGAAGGAAGGAAGGAAGGAAGGAAGGAAGGGGAGAGAGAGAAAGAGAGAGAGAGAGAGAGAGAGAGAGAGAGAGAGAGAGAGAGGAGGGAGGGAGGGAGAAATGAAGGAAAGAAAAGAAAATAGAAAAGAAAGAAAACACATTTAATACTTGATGTAGTTGTTGTGGGTTCCTCAACCTTCCTTCCTTCTCTCCCTTCCTTTCTCTCTCCCTCCTTTTCTTTCTTCAGTCTATGTTGCCCAGGCTAGCCTTGAACATGAGGTCCTCCTGCCTCTGCCTTGTAAGTGCTGGAATTGCAAGTATACACCCCCACACCGGGCTAAGAACTTCTATTTTAGTTTTCTAAGGGTCTTCATTATGATTAATTACTGAATTTTATCAAATGATTTTTCTCCATGTATTGAGATGGTCATGTAGCTTTCCTTTAATTTGTTAATGTGAGTAATTTAATAGATTTTTAAAATGTTGGCTAATCTTGCATTCCTAGAATAAACCCACATTGGTCACAAAGTAATATTATTATTATGCATTGCTGGATTAGTTTTCCAATATTTTCCATCTTTGCTCATGAGTGATAATGACTTTTGTTTTTATTATTTTTAATTGTTTTACCTTACTTGCCTGGTTTGGGTAACAAGGTTCCACCACCATTATAGGTGAGATGAAGAGTATTCCCACTTTCCCTACTTTTTGAAAAGGTTGTATAACAAGAATTATCTTTATTAGAATTTTGGCATAATCTGCCTGTAAAACCATTTCATTCTGCCTTGTTTTTAACTCCTGATAAAATTTCTTTAATGATTATGTTGTTATTTAGTGCCATCAATTTGGGTCCAAGTCATAGTGACACTATGTACAGCAGAACAAAACACTCTCCAGCACTATGTCAGTGTTTCTGTTATTCATAGGGTTCTCAATACCTGATTATTTTCTGGATTGTTTCAGGAGTAGGCTGCCAGGTTCTTCTCCTGTTTTTGCAGAGCTGGGGATCAAACCCAGGGCCTCAGAAAGCACACAGCAGTACTCTGCCAACTGAGCTAAACCCCAGCCCTTATGCTTTTAATTTTTTCTTCCTGCCTACTTTGGATTTGTCAATGATTATAGAAACTTTCAAATTTTTAATTTATTCTCAAATCAGTTTCAATCAATATTTTTAAAGGAAATTACTCATTTCATTTTTAAATATATTGGCATAAGACAGTTCATAATTTTCTCATTTTGATCTTTGCTGCACCTATAATTATACCCCTTTCCTTATTCCTAAAATTTTGACTTTTTAAAATCAGTCTTGCTAGAAGTTTTAGAATTGTATTAGTCTTTACAAAAATCCAATGTTTTGCTGTTGAGCTCTACTATTGAATTTTTTACATGTGATTCATTTGTTTTTTTATTTTTTCAGCACTAGAGATTGAACCCAGGGCCTTGTGCAGGCTAGGAAACACTACCACTAAACTATATCCCCAGCCCTAATGCTAACTTTTATTCATTTTTTTCTTCCTGCCTACTTTGGATTTGTTTTTCTAATTTAAATTTGATTCTTAGCTCATTGTCAGTTTTTTTCTTTTCCTATATGAGCATTTACAGCTATTTCCCTCTAAATTCCACCTTAGCTGTATCTTAAAAGTTTTGACAAAATATTTTCATTACGATTTGATCTTAAATATCTACTAATTTATGGTTCTTAGATTCATAGGTTATTAAGAAGTATTTTAAATTCCCAGATATATAAAAAGTATCTTTCTGCTGTAAATTTCTAATCTAAACGTTGGTGGTTAGAAACTGGTTTTTCTGATATCAAATTTATGACCCATCTTACAGCTTAGCACATGATTACTTTTGGTAAATGTTCCTTGCATGCTTAAGAAGAATGTACTTATTTACTTACTGGGGCAATGTTCTTTATACATTTATATCTCCATTAGATCAAGCTTGTTAAATATATTGTTCAAATTTTTCTGAATTTTTATCTTTTGACTACTTGTCCTATCAATTACTTCAAATAATTGAAGTTGTTTCTTCTTGTTGTTTTTATTTTTGCTAATATTGTGAGAATGGTGTTGAACCCAGGGCTTTATGCATGCTAGACATGTGCTTTACCACTGAGCTGCACCCTCAGCCTTCATTTTTTCACTTTGAGACAGGGGCTTAAGTTGCACAGGCTACCTCTAGCCTTGAACTCATGATCCTCCTGCCTCAGCCTCCCAATTTGCTGGGATTAAGGCATGTGCTACTGTGCCTTGCTGCTTCATATATTTTAAAGGATATTATTAAGAATTTCATCTTCCTGGAAACTTGAACCTTTCATCATCATATAACGACCTTCTTTAATAACACCTTATGTCTTAAGACCTACTATGTTTTGACTAGTATTTGTGATGCCTTTTAAATGTAGGCTTTAGATTCTGAGAGACTGGAAGACATTCCTAATTCAAGCATTGGCTCTGGTGCTACTTTACCATTTGAATTTGTACCTTCTCTTTGTTTCTAGCCTCTGAGAATCATTATTATTTCTTGCTTGTTTAATCGCATTCTTATATTAAACATATGCATTTTCTATATGTATAGGTACATATATAAGTATTTCTCAGATTTTAAATGCTGTCTTTATAAGTTTTACTGGCTATCTTATAATATTGTTCATAAGTCATCTACTTGATCTTTAAATTGCTGTAACTACGTATCTTTTAGGATGGCAAGTTAAAAACTAAGGAAGAACACCATTGCCATCTGGTGGAGAGACTGATTATTATCACCACAAATGAGGCTCAGTGGGGCCTTCCCATTCTCCCCCCTCAGTTAGTCCCCAAGTCCTACCAAATTTTTCAACAGGTCTTTCAAATCTGTGCCTTTATTTCCATTCTCTCAGTACTACCTTAGTTTTTATTCTTTTTTAAAATTGCTGTTAAATTGGTTCATTTTCTAGCTAACCAGTAAAACTTGTATAATAGTCTGACTAGAGGTAAAACTTGTATAACAGTCTGACTAGAGATAAAAACAAAGCAGAAGTCCAATTCATATTAGCTGAATTGAAAAAGTACTCAGCGTAATTTACTAAATTTATCTGGAGGGAAGCATACACACATAAATTCCCAAGATTGTTGTCTTTATAATTACAGACTGGTAAATGATATTCACAGATGTTACTCTCCTGTAGGCTTATCCCGAATTCTTAAACTTAAAATTTTAATGACAACCCAGAAGGCCCAGATCTTACTTCCTGAACACCATTCGCCACTAAAGGAAACAAAGGCTATTTAGAGAAATAACTAAATCCAGGGCTGCGGTGGGAAGAAAAAAGCAAACAAAACCCAAGATAAACTTGGAATATTCTGTGCTGGAAAGTAAGGAATTGCTGTAAGAATAAGAATGTGTCAAAAGGCCCAGGAGTTGGTTTGAAAGGCCTGCCAGTGGCCATTTCTGGGATAACTTGATGTTAAAATAATAGTAAGAGGCCAAACACAGGAATCCACCTGTTTATACTTATATAAATGAGAAAAAGAGAGATTTTCCCTTCAGTAGAATGTTGTTGTTAGGTGCCATCAAGTTGGGTCTGACTCATAACTATACTAAGTACAACAAACGAAATACTATTCAACACTTGCCATGAATACAATCTTTTTATGTTTGAACCCATTGTTATAGCCACCGTGTTTCTTCTCGTTTGGAATCATGCCACATCAGCATCTGGAGGTTCCAAGGGCTTTCCTCCATTCCCATTATTAAGTTCAACTCTACTTTGAAGAGGCAATTCTTCCCTAGTTCTTTTGAATGCCTTCCAGACTGAAGGGGCTCATTTTCCAGTGCTATATATGAATAGCTTCTCTGCTATTCATAGGGTTTTCAATGGCTAATTGTTTTAGGAGTGGGCTGCTGGGTCTTTCTCCCTAGCCTATCTTAGTCTGGATGCTTAATTGAAATCTCTCTATCATGAGTGGCCCTGCTGGTATCTGAAATACTGGTGGCATAGCTTTCAGCATCACAGGAACACACCAGCACCTAGCATGACAAGCTGACAGACACATGAGGGTTCAGTAGACTAACACCCAATAAACACAGGAGGAATGACAGACTTGGAAAAGCATCATCTCATTATCACCAGAGTAACAATTAATTCAGCCAAGAATGCTAAAATTAGTATATGGAAGTTTACTGAGGAACAGAATACTAACAAAGTGTCCCACCACATGATGCTTATTAATGTAACAGAAAAAGATACAAACTTTATAGTAAAGAAGTCTAGTTAGATCACCTAAAATAAATGGTCAAAATTAATATTTCTGTAATGAGACAACCAATACCATATGACACTCTGGTTGTTTCTGTTGTATTCCTGTAAAAAAAAATGCACAAGCTCAGTCTGATTATAAAGAAACATCAGAAAAACACATGGGTCACTTTCATAAAATAAATGGCGTATGTGTTTTGTGACCTTAACATATTTGAAAGACTGGTTAAGAACTGTCAGATTAAAGGAAAGTGGAGACATGACAACTAAATCTATTATCCCAGGGTGTGTTCCAAACCAAATTTTGTTTATTTCCTACAAGGGATATTACTGAAACCATTAGTGAAATACGGAAAGGATTGGCTAATAGCATAATAATGCTTTGATTATTATAAAGGGAAATGTTGTTCTTGTAAAATACAAATTTAATTATTTGGCGTAATGGAGACATCATATCTGTAATGAACAAATGGTTCAGAAAAAATGTATTTATTCTAAACTGATGATGAACGGAAACTTCTTTCTTAGAGAATGATAACACAAAAAGAATGATGAAGTTAAAAAGTCAATTTAGTAAAAAAATTATTCAGATAAAAATCATCAAAAGAAGCTTCATCTACAAGGGGCAAGTGTGATGAGGAACAGAATTATTACCACAGTTTCAAAGTTCCTCTTCACAAATTATTCACTAATTGCATAAAGAGAGCCAGTAACTCTATAGTGGAGAAAGTTGGTCATTTTACCCAAGTGGTCAAATTTAACATCACCAATCAGTGACAAAGGGACATTCTATATATCTGGATGTGATTCCCAGGAGATGTATCACTTAACAGTACTCCTATCTACTCTGCACAACCTAACTCTAACCATGAGGAAATATCACAAAAACATCAACTGAGGGATATTCTTTCCTTACATCTCCTCTATTTTTCAAATACATGAATATTACAAAACACGAAGGTAGATGAATTGTTTCAGATTAGAGTCATGATAATAGAATATATATATTATCCTTGATCAGATCCAGTAGCTGAAATTACCAAGGGAACAAATAAAACTGGAATACAGATGATGGATTAAAGTATTCCTGGATTTGATAACTATATTTAGGTAAGACATTATGCTTGTTTTTATGAAGTAAATATGTAGTACTAAAAGGCAAATTGGCATGATGCCCACAATATACTCTCAAATGAGTCAAGGGAAAAAGCATGTATTAAGAAGCAGAAAAAAAATGATACAGCAAACATGGGAAACATTTAAAAGGAAATTAAAGTGCACAACAATGAATAGATTTTTATTCTACTTAAAATTCCCAAAATAAACATGAATGTATGTACATGTAAATGTACATTTCTAGGATACTAAAGTTTTTAATACTTTCCAGGTGAGGGAACTAGGAGCTCAAAGATATTAGAAGGTTGACATAAGGATAGAAAGAATTAAGTCCCTCCTAGAGAAGACAATACTAGAGCTTCCAGTTTTCCACATGTATATGCAAACTTCTGCACACATAGGTAATTCTATCATTTTGATGGTGATATATCCTAATGTGGGAGAAGGGCCTGGCAATCCACTCCCAAGGCAATCCCAAAATAGCCAGCCATTGAAAACCCTATGAGGGTCGCTATGAGTCGGATACCGACTCGACGGCACCTAACAACAACAACATATCCTAATGAGTATAAAAATTTTACTTAAGTATTTTATTGGTATTTGTTTCTAGTATTTTTAAATGCAATCTAAGATACAAAAGCATAAGTTCTTTCATCATTTTTACATTTACTTTGATAAAAGTTATGTTTGGCTTTAATTCTGACATCTTGTTATAGCTTGTATAGCTTTCAAAAGGTATTTTATGTGCATGTTGTTTTGGGGCTTTTCTTCTCATCTAGTAGCTATTTCTACTTAATTTATAACAATTACCTTATTATTATTCAGGTACCATAAAAACTAGTAACACTTCAGTTCTGAGGTATATAACTAAAAGGAGAACCTGAGTCTGGCCATTGGACTTACTCATGAAGGAGGCTATTCACAGTATAAATATAAAGGGTGAGTGAGTTGTGCACGTCCAGGTCCCAGATTGACTTCCACAAAAGTAAATTTCTTGAGGATCAATCAACCCAATTTTGATAGACTTTCTAGGGTCCTATTATGAGTTCTTTGTGTTTGTATTTTGCATTATCCTTGTACTCTTTCTGGAGATGCATAAATAACAACGTAGCCTTGAAAAAAAACTATTTTAAAAACCTTGTAGATAAAATGAGCAGTTAAAACTTTAAATATTCTTCAGGTTTTTTGTTGTTGTTGTTGTTGTAGTTGTTTTGGCCACACTGGGTGGTTGAATCCTGAGTCTTGCATATTCTAGGCAAATGCTTCACTGCTGAGCTGTACTCCCAGATCCCTGCCTTTATTTTTTATTTTGAGACAGGGTATCACTAAGTTATACATGTTGCCTCTGGCCTCAAACTTACAATCATCTTGCCTCAGCCTCCCAAGTCACTGGGATTACAAGTATGTACCACTGTGCCCAACCTTTCACATTAATTTTAAGACAATACAAATGTAATGTGTATTGTCACACTATCTACAGTAGTCTATATCTTATACAGTGATACGTATTTATATCTACTGCAATTGGAAACAGGGAATATGTTTTTGGTCTCTTATAATAGACTGCAGATTTTAAAAGCAGAAACTCCCACATCTATGAAGGCAGTATAAAAAGATCTTCACTCAAAACCTCAAAGTAGTCTTCTAGCAGCTCACATAAAAAAACAAAAAACAAAAAAGAGTCAAGATGTTTGCTTTGTTCTATTTATTTCTTTAGGGGACAGAGAAGTTTAAAAAGTTTGCTTCTTGCTTCAAAGAGCTTTCCCAAAGATTCGGGATTCATTTTCCTTACATGTGAACACGGATGAACACTACATTGGACAAACACTGTCCTGGTGTTCATGACAATTTGAACTCAAGGTAACATGTATAATGTATGTTTTTCTGAAAATCAGTATATTCATTTGGACAACTGGGTGTTCCTTGTGTTCTTGTTCACATATAAAAGGAGCTGGCACTTTGGCTTCAAGAACAAATTTAAAAAAAATCCTTGTCTTTGATTTGGTTCTGGACTAATTACTAAGGAGTCATTCAGTAATAAGGGCCTCAAACATTTAAATATCCAGCAAAACTGCAATTAATTCAAGCACTGCTAATTCTAAGAACTATGATGCCAAAAGGGAATAAGGACTGAATTCTGAATCTAAATGCCAAGTTCAGAGCAAAGTATCAATAATCTCCTTTTCAGTTTTGTAATATCTATAAATAAAGTACACAGATAGCACAAGAATTATATGAATAATATTACATAAAAAGCATATACAGAACTCAGGAAAATATTTTTCTTTCAATTTGCCAGTTATTCTAGTTCAATAAAATGCTCATAAGGAAAATAACTACTTAAGGCAGAAGACTAGTTACATCACTGCTGTTCACAACTTTTTGAGAGCAAGAGAATGAATAATGATCAACTTCCCTAGTTTAAACTTAATCATTTGTCTTGAAACAGGTTATTTTGTAAGGTGAATGTCTATGTTATGCCTTGAAAATTCAAAGCAGAAAGTAATATCATAGAAAGCCAGAAACTTCATCGATACATCTAGACTGATGTTTGCTTATAGTTTTTGGTATCCAAAACTTTTTTGCCACACATTGCACAGATGCCTGAAACAAAAGAAAACATGAACAATCAGGTCATAATACCAACTGTATGGTTTATTTATGTCAATTCTAAAGCTTAAAACATTATTTAGTAGCAGCATAAAAGAAAAAAATAAACATTACTTTTAACTATGAACATTTTAAGTTCTATTTTACCTTAGAAAAAAAAATATCTGACTAGTATAATTTATGAAATGGGAGGAAGAAGTGGCAATCCACTCACGAAGCAATCCCAAAACAAAGAGTTACTGAAAACCCTATGAGGGCTCTATGAGTAAGACCCAACTCAATGGCACCTAACAACAACAATAATTTATGAAAGGCTACTCTTTCTGTTATCCAAATCAGCAGCACATGAAGTAGCTTTGATATGAATAGAAAAATGGTTATCAAAAAAAACTTACCCTTTTTGTAGGCACAACCCTGGCAGTAATGAGAACCTGGTTGGTGTACAGAGCTTTTACAAATTCTGCAAGTGGAGAACTTATTCTTTCCATATGGATCAAATCTAGAGATTTTTTCAAAGAAAGAAAAATGTATACTATAATAGAAATACTCTTAACCTAACTTAAGGAACACACAGAATTAATATATACTTGTTATTCTATCAAATGCCACACTCATAGGCAGCCCTCTTCTGCTGGCTTTTGTCTAATATGCCCATACTCCTCTGCTCCTTCCATGTAAACTGTATGCTTATAGTCAGTTGTATTGATTCCCAAACCTGTTCCTGTCATTTGTACTGTCATTCTATTCGTGATATAAATGTTATATAAATTGATGAAACGTGAGTACAAAGGAGTGACTGATTTCATAAAACTAAATGATTGCTTTTGGATGAATACATAAGTGTGAACCACTAAAACTGCTATTGAATTAGGTATGTGTAAGACAACTGTTAAAAATGGGGAAAAAATGGTAAGTGGAAGGACTCTACACTTCACAAGTCTTAGTTTTTGCTCCACTCTAAAAATACAGAAAATATATATTCTGATTATGATTTATATGAGAGAAGTGACACAGAACTCTTGTCAGTAGACTCAAACTTCAAAGGGCTTCATCTCAATACCAAATGATGGATGAGTTCATCCACAGTTATGTACTTTAATTTAGAATAAAATAAGGCCAGGTATGGTGGCTCATGCCTGTAATCCCAGTGCTCAGGAAGCAGAGGCAGGAGGATCACAGACTGGAGGATAGAGGCAGCCTGAGTAATTTAGGGAGACCCTGTCTCAAGATAAAAAATAAAAAATGGGCTAGGGGTGCAGTAAAGTGGTAGAGCACTTGCAAAGTATGTGTGAGACCCTAGGTTCAACCTCCAAGTACTGCAAAATAAATAAATAAATAAATAAATAAAAGTAGGTGTTATCTTTTGATTGTCTACTTTAACTGACATTTTCAATCAGCTGATCCAATCCCTTTGAATAAAAGGGTTTCTATAATAAAAACGTCATCCTGGTAACTGGAGTACAAAATCACTTTAAAAGAACGACTTCCCCCTAAATTGGCAATAATACTTTGATTTAAAACTGCTTCCCAAACTACAAAATGAATTTCTGTATTTATCCTCAGATAATATCCTAAATCTGGTGTCTTTTTGGGGGGTACGGAAGCAATTCATTTTTTTATTAACAAAAAATTTGTTCAGCCAGGAGTGGTGGTACACACCTGTAATCCCAGCAGCTTGGGAGGCGGAGGCAGGAGGATCATAAGTTCGAGACCAGGGACAGTCTGTGTAATTTAGCTAAACCCGTCTCAAAAAGTAAAAAAAATGGGTGGGAGGTGGCAGCTCAGTGGTCCAGCACTTGCAAAGCATGCAAGTGCGAGGCCCTGGGTTCAACACTCAGTACCAAAAAAAAAAAAAAAAAAAAAAAATTGTTCTGTTTTGTTTTTGTGTTTTTGAGAGAGGGTTTCGCTATGTAGTCTATGCTCCCTGGAACTCACATCCTCCTGCCTCAGCCTCTCAAATGCTACAATTACAGGCATGTACCACTATACCCAGGTAATGGCTCACTATCAAAGATTAATTTCTCCAAACCTAAGAGAATATCACTTTATCCCCCACAAGGGAAGGTAGACATTATGCTTCTACATAATAAGCTCAATTTGTTTGAACCTGTATATCTGGACTACTTTTTCTTAAAGCCACATTTTATCATTCTTAAATATTTTAATCTCTGAAATCTTATAATTAATTAGCAGAGCTTTCTCTTTCTTAAAGTAATGATTCACCTTGTAAATAATGGTATTGGAGACTCAATACAATATAGTAATACACTTTCTAAAGTGAGATACTTATACTACCCCCCCCAAAAATAGCTACTTTTTAATATCATAGTAAGTTTAGGAGCATAAAGAAACCTAAAGAATATAGAACTATACCATCTACACAAATAATAACTCACTCAATAAAAGTTGACTGGTCTTAGAAGACATCAGTAAGTTAGTCAACAATATGTAGTATGATGTTGCACTGACTAAGCATCTACTATGTGCCAGGCACTATATGTATTACTGTTATTTCTAATCATTGGGATGACATCATCAAATAGGTATTTATTCATTTAGCAAATATCTACTGAGTGGCTACTATACACAAGTAACTATTCTAAATACCAAAGATGAACATTACAAATTCTTTACCCTTGCCAAGTTCATATCCTACTGGGAAGAGATACACAAAAAGTAAGGAAACAGACAATCCTATAAAACAAGCAAAATTTTCTGATAATGGTAAGTGTTATAGGAAAAATTCGACAGAATACTCTGAAGAAGATAAGGGGAAAAAGAAAAGATTAGTGTAGATGCTGGTTAGGGACCCCTCTTTGAGAAGGTAACATTTAAGCTTAGACTCAAATAACAAGAAGTAAGATATATAAGCTCTGAGTGAAAAGTCTGAGAGGTAACAGCATGTATAAACCTCTTGATATGGTAGTGGGCTTGGCATATCTAATGAAGATGTTATATGACAAATGAGGGGGAATGCAATACAACAGGAAGTCAGACAGGAAGGATATGTCATAATATAGAAGACCTTGTAACAACATGGTGGGTGCTTAGATTCTATTCTATGTAAGAATGAAAGCCATTAGAGGGTTTTAAGCAAAGAAATTACATGATTTTTATAAAAGATCATTCTGGTTGCTGAGACCATTATAGGAAATGAGGAAAAGCAAGGAGATGGCTAGAGAATTATTTCAATATACAAATCAGAAATAACAATTGTTTGGAACTGGGTAAAAGTAGCAAAATGGACAGAAGCAAGTGGATCCAAATTTTATTTTAGAGGTATATCTGAAGAACTTGCTGATGGAGAAAGGGAAGACTCAGTGGCTTTTAGGATTGATTAGTAGCTTTAGCGTTACTTACTTTGATGAGAAGACTAAAGGAAAAAGAGGTTGCCTGTTAGACATCAAAGTAAGTAAGTCAAATAAGCAGTGAGATACATGTTTGGAGCTCAGAGGAGAAGTCAGGACTAAAGATGTAAATTTGGGAGCCATTAACACACAGTCTGAATTTAAAACAAGTGGATTAAAGTCATATTAGGAGAGTTTATAAATTTATAAATAGAAAAAATAAAAAGGACTAGAGTTGATTCCCAAGGCACTCAATTGAGAAGGAACAGTCAGAGTTGGGAGGAAAACCAGGTCAGGGGGTGTTCCAGAAGAAAACAAAGCATTGTCAAAAATAGTTATTAAGAGGTAAAGTTAAGATAATAAAGAAGTGGTCCTCAGTCTTAAAGGTCACTTGTGATACTGAGAAGAGCAGTTTCATGACTGTGGTGAGAATGAAAGCATGACCACAGTAGCTGAAGAGAAAGTACCTAGGTAAGGCTTTTGAAAACTTCTGCTATGAAAAGGAAGCAAAGAAATGGGGTGGAAATGGGAAGGATTCATGGAATTTTAAACACTGGATATAATAAAGCATGGTGTCAAGAATTATTTTTAAGGTGGGAGACATTTTTATGCCCACTCTCAGGTGAAAGAAAAATTACAGCTCAGAGAGGTTAAGAAGCTGGTATAATTTGCTTACAGTCACAGGGCTACACAGTGACAGAATCCAGATTCAAATTTAGGTCTGACTCCAAAGCTTAGGATTCTTCCATATTTCCCTGTTAACCTCTGATTTGTAGGATAATTAAGAATTAGATAAAATAAAGGTCATATTTTCTGGTAAAATTATGGTATAGAAAGCAAGCAGGACTAATATATTCATATACTGATACAGTGAGGAGGAACAGGATGAAATCAACAAGTTATAACAGATGGACGGCCTTTGTGTGCTAGGAACTACCTAACTATGTCTAATCACAATGAAATAATATACAACAAATTCACCCCAATAGGCTTAATATTAAAAAACAGTGGAAATCTGTAACTGCTCTATGGATGCTCTTACCTACCTTGCTTTTTTTGAAGTCAAAGCTTTATTTTCATTCAGCTTTCTTCCACCACTTTCTATATCAAAATATAAATATATTTTAGTGAGTTATTTCTATGCATTTAACCTATAACATCTAATACCTAGCAATTAGTTAAAAAGTTCATTCTTTGATCATCCACTAGTAGAATGCCTATACCTAAATTTTTAAATCTTCATTTAATAGCCAAGTTCTTAAGACACTACTAAAAAACAATTATTTCTTAGGGACACAATAAAAATTGGTATGAAATGCAATCGTTTTATTTCTCAGACTCAAAGCAGTACTTTGGGAACGGGTCTACATTTTTTCTACCTTCTACAAAATCTAGATGCCTCTACTTTGGTGTTATAGTCCTTGAATATAGGGAAAATGTTTCTTTTTCTTCTTTTTGGAAACATACTTTACTGTATGTATTTAATGATAATGAAAATGAAAGTAGTTTAAACTTGTTCATAAACATAAAACTCAAGTGAAGAGAGGGAAAATTAAATACAGAATTCTTGAAGTGAATCAGATCAAAAATGAAAATACTTGAAAATCATATCTTCTGACTACTGTATTAGGAACTCATACATGTAAGTCAGAAAAATTATTGTTGTTGTTAAGCACCACTGAGTCAGGTCCGATTCACGGCGACCCTACATACAACAGAATGAAACACTCCCCAACACTGTGCCATGCCCAGGACTCTATCAGTGCTTCTCTACTATTCATAGGGTTTTTAATGTTGGGTCTTTTCAGGAATGGATTACCAGGTCTTTCTCCCTAGCCTACAGCACCTGGTATTCGCAGGCAGTCTCCCATTCAAGGACTAACCAAGCTGACCCTGCTTAGCTTCCGAGATCAGGCAGGATTGGATGCTAGGGTGCTATAGCTGCAGACTATTAGAGAAATAGAAGATATTAAAACAGAAGATATTAAATTATCGGGGGACCCAGTATTCTCTAGCATTTAATAGATGAAATAGATTGAACACATAACATTTTATCTCACAAATAATGTAAAAGCTAAAACCGTATTTACAGGAAGTATTTGACTCAATTTCTATTTTCTAAAAGAAAAAAATACCTGTGGTATTCCTTGCACCATCTTTCCATGTATCTGGAGTGATAACAGTACCAAGTTTCTTTTCACCTGTTATAACAAGATAGTTAAAAAATGAAGTAGAATTTACCATCCAATAAATATACTATATAATGCCCAAGTTTCACAATAGTATCAACAGTCATATTACAGTAGAAGCTTGCTAATGCTGGGGTAGGAGCCAGTGAACTAAGACTCAAGATATTAACTGCAGGCAATGGGTAACTGACCCTTGGTAAAATTTGTAGGATAACAAGACGGCTTATGATAGGCTGTTCCTGATTATACTTTAAAGAAATCTGATAAATCTATTAGTTCCATCAACAACTATTAATAACCTTGGATGTATAAACCACTATATAAAGTGCTGAGAAAAATAAAACCATGATTCAGACAAAGCTGTAGATTTTGGGGAGCCCACTCTTAAATTCACTATGTCACTAACAGTAGCCCTTAACTTGGGTTCCATTGGTAGCTCTTAGAGAGAGATATGAAAAGGCAGAGTTGTACACAAACTGTGTGTGTGTGTGTGTGTGTGTGTGTGTGTGTGTGTGTGTGTGTATTTCCTCCCCATTTACTTTACTTTACTTTTCATGAGCTCCTCAAAGGGGTCAGAGACCTTCAAAAAACTTAAGAACTTTTTAATCAAAATGTAAGCTAGAAAATAAAAAGTATAATTGCAAACTAAATATGAAGTAAAGTAGGAGAAACTCCAAACAGGAAGCAGTAACCCTGGTTGTCGAAACCCAAGAAAGCTCTTTGGAGATGATAATAGAGAGGGTTTAAACAAGTGGCAATGCGACTGTGAAGAAAGAGGATGAATTTAAACTAGATAGATAAAGGCCACATCCTTAGAAAAGGCATGGAAAGCTCAGTGTATACACAGGCACACAAAGTAGTCTGGCTGGCTCAAATGTGAAAAGGGTAAGAAATGTCAGGAAAAATGAGGCTGGAGAGATAAGCTGGGCCTTATTGTGGAGATTTCTGAATATCAGGCTCAAAAATAGCCAGAGTTACTTCTTCCTGCTTATGCAGGAAAAAGTCAGGCTGGAGAGGAGGACAGACATCCACTGGTATGGATGTGCTACTTGGAGCCAAACATTTCCAAAAGAATCACATGCAGCCAGGCATGGTGGCCCATGCCTATAATCCCAGGGACTCTGGAGGAGGAGGCAAGAGGACCACAAGTTCGAGACCACAGGCAATCTGTGTAATTTCACGAGACTCTGTCTCAAAAAGTGAAAAAATGGGCTAGGGGTGCAGTTCAGTGGTACAGCACTTGCAAAGCATGCAAATGTAAGGCTCTGGGTTCAACCCCTCAGTACTGGAAATAAAAATTTAAAAAGTCACATGGAGTCAGAAGAATAAAAGACCAAAAGAAAAGTCCTTAACCTTAGTGATTTGGAGATCATTGGTGAACTTTTTAAAGTTCTTTCAGTAGTGTGGAAAGTCAGTGTGGAAAGTGTTAAGAAGTATTTGTGAAAATACAAAGACAGCAAACATAATCAAGTCTTTCAAACAATTTATGGTACAGGGAAAGAATTAAGGTAGTTGGCTAAGAGTGTAGCTTTATGCACAAAAGAGATCTCAGCTTACAGGGTGAGCAGAATGGGCTGACATATTGGTAGATTCAAAATAATGACAGTATAAGCACAATGGGGGGCTGGGATTTAGCTCAGTTGGTAGAGCGCTCTGAGGTCCCGAGTTCGATTCCCAACACCCCCCCCAAAAATGGGAGAAGGACATGGCAACCCACTCCCAAGGCAATCCCAAAACAATCTGCCATTGAAAACCCTATGAGGGTCACTATGAGTCAGACACGACTCGACGGCACCTAACAACAACAAGCGCAATGGCACAAGCCTGTAATCCTAGCAACTCTGGAGGCAGAGGCAGGAGGATAACAAGTTCGAGACCTGTGTAACATAGCAACATCCTTTCTCAAGATAAAAAAAAAAAAAAAAAAAAAAAAAAAGCTAGATTTTCAGAAAAGTAGTAATATGATATACATTATGCCCTGAAACCAGCAGAATTTTTTCTAGCCTGAGGGAAAAAAGACTTGGATATATGTAAGCTGTTTTTGCTTTTATTTTATTTACTTCCTTATTTATGCAGCACTTGGGGGTTGAACCCAGGGCCTCACACAAACTTCACAAGTGCTCTTCCAACTGTGCTGCATTCTCAGCCCATTTTTTATTTTTTATCTTGAATCAGGGTCTCGCTAAAATACACCAGCTGCCTCTAGCCTAGCACTCACGATCTTCCTATATCTGGCTGCATCCTGTTTACTGAAAG
The DNA here is from genome assembly GCA_007922755.1 of Pedetes capensis. Classification (NCBI taxonomy): domain Eukaryota; kingdom Metazoa; phylum Chordata; class Mammalia; order Rodentia; family Pedetidae; genus Pedetes; species Pedetes capensis. Next base: position 11,241 of record VMDO01004632.1, on the reverse strand, counting down.
CTGTTTTTACACATATAAACAGCTTATGAGGTTAAAAAACTCTAATTATTTTCTAGAAATCTCAGGAGTTTGCATTAGAATTACTGGGTGTAAGTCCATGGGGAAAAGACTTTCTAAAAACCAGGGATGCCTGTATAGACTTCTTTGAAGATGGTAAGACTCCCCCATTGCCCTGACCCAATTCTGTAGGTATTCATGAAAAGAGCTTATATAACATTGGATGCGATGTTAGCTTAGGGTTACCAAATAAAATACAGGATACCTAGCTAAATTTAAATTTCAGATAACCAATGGAATTTTTTTCATGAAATATGTACTAATTACTGCATGAGACAAGGTATGTACAGTAATAAGAAGCACGAAACAAAGCCCAGACTCAAATATTGCATGGGGGCATACTTACTGTACTAAAAAAGTATTCATTGTTTATATGAAATTAAAATTCAACTGAGCGTCTAAATTTCTACTTGCTACATCTGGCAATCTAGATGCTACCAAGTCATTTTGAAGATTCATTTTAAGCCGAAGGGAGCCAGTCAAGATGCTGTAATTGATGAGATCCGCGGCTAGAGGAGGCAACAGGAGTATATAATGAGGTGAAGAACTAACACCATTCTGAACACAAAATATATAGGACTACATGGTCCCCTGGGGGGCCAAGAATGACTACAGGGCAGGGTAGGAGGTCAAAGGGCTGGGATTTAGCTCAGTAGGTAGAGTGCTGCTCTGTGCTCATACCCTGGGGTCGATTCCCATCACAGCAAAAATAGAAAGACCTGGCAGCTCACTCCCGAAACAATCAGCCATTGAAAACCCTATGAATTGCAGAGAAACACTGACAGTGCCGGGCATGGCACAGTGTCGGGGAGTGTTTCGTTCTGTTGTACATAGGGCCTCTATGAGTTGGACCCGACTCCACGACACCTAACAACAAAACAGGACAAAGGACAGAACGAAAGAGCTGTTGGAGAAAGAAAAACAGAAGGCAAAGACCTCTAGTTAGGTTCTCCTAGCCTCCTCCCACATAAGAGGCCCCTTAACTCACACTTTTCGCACACCATCTTTCCGCCCACCGTTGCCTCGGCTTCAGAAGCTGCAGCAGTGGGAAAACATCAACACAACAGCTGGAGAAGGATTCCCCTTCCGGCTACGTCAACTCACTTCCGACCTCCTGGTCCTTTGCTCCCGCCTATCCTACACCTGGAAAGCCGCGGGAGGAATAAACGCTAGCGGGTAGGTGGAGCATGTTGCATTGGCCCGCCCCTCTCCCTCTACGATTGGCTGTGCAGTAGAAAGGGCTCGCTCCCTTGGGTCTGCGCCTGCGCGAGGGCCATGGCCGCCCATCGCACCTGAAGGTGGGAGGCGGTAGCTCCCACCTTCCCTTCCGCGGGCGGGAGAGTTAGGTAAGCCCCGCAGGAACCCCCGGCACGCTCACCTCCCACGAGTGCATGCCACCCCGCCAACTGCCTCAGTGTTTTCCAACCTTCGCGCCCAGGCCCGCCGGAGCCCGCCCGACACTCTAGCGCCACCTTTCCGGGGGGACCCAGGGGGTTCCCAATGGACCCACCCTCACTTGAAGCGGAATTTCTGTCTCCCTCCCTCAGTTTTCCCTCGTCCCAGCACCTGTGCTCTTTGATTATGCCCCCTCAGGTGATTTGCTGCCCACTTTGCTGCCGGCTGCTATTGGGACAAAGTCTCCAGCGACTCTGGGTGGGGTTGAGCAGCAGCTCAAGGTCCGGCATCACGGCGAAGGCTGCTGGGGGTAGGGGAGGAGAGAGGGTCAGAAGCATCTTCCCGGCTGCCAGGCTTGTTGACCTGGGCCAAGTCTGATTACGACGCCAAGGTGGCGACTTCCAGATGACCGGCGTGCTCATGGGCGTGACTGTGCGGATGTCTAAGGAGGGGCAAACACTTCGCTGGTTTCGTTCAGGAAGCCTTTGAGTTTAAGTATTGCTCTCTATTAGGTCCAAACATGCCGATGGCAGCTGGGATCCTGAGGGTTGCCCAGAAAGGGTCTCTGTAGAGAGAATGGATTCCTGATGCCAGTCATTGGAGGATAGAATCTGAGAAACTTTTCCTTTGTTCCTTCATGCTTATCTATTCTTTCCCCGATTCCTGAGCTGTATCTTCATATTAAAGAGACTAGGCTTAATGAGACTAGGCTTTGAAATGGCTTTAGCGCGTGAAACTTTGGACGTGCCTCCTAACTTGTCAGTCGCGTTTCCTTATCAGTAAAACATTTGCCTTTGAAACATGATTGTATGAATTAAATGAGGGCAATTAGGACAGTGCCCAGCTTCGCCCTTTTGCCTTTCACGCTAGCGTTCCCTTCACCACCACTTCTCTGTGTATTATATTTTAGAGGGATGTTTCTATTGGGTGCATAGTCACCACAGTGTAACGTATTGACTATTATTTTAACAAAGTCCTCACTTAACATTAGTCAATACAGTGTATAAGCTCTCAGGTAATTTAATCAGAGACAATAAGTTTGTTTTTTCCCCCTCCTTCCACTCATGTTCTCCTTTTGATTGAAATTTAGCACCTATCACTTATGTCATTTTGGGATTTCCGGAGGACTGGGAACTCTTAGTTTTAGCATAATGCTCATCTAACTTTTGCTCTGCCAGCATTTGAGTAACCAAGTGTATAGTTGGTGTTTCTTGGCATTTGCTAGAACAAGGGGATGTGAACTACTGTGATGTTAGATAAGGATAAAAAACACCAACAGTTTAGCCAAAATTATTCATGGGGTATTGAGAATGCATAGGTTATATTTCCAGTTGGGTCCATCATTTAGTGCATGCAATTAATTTCATCTCTGTGATTTTGGCAAAAAAGTAAAATGAATTGCTTAATGGGTCCTAATATGTGACTCTTTTGCAGAAAGCAAATCATAAATATTTAAGAAATTAGTAAAATTTTTCTTTTTAGGCTCTGAGATATTTGTGACCCATTAGGAAAATATAAAGTAATGTAGAATGCTAAGTCTACATATACATTTACACATATACATCTTCCTGTATTTTGAAACAAATACATTGCCCATAGAAAATTTATATTAGTTCATTGCTTATTTTTAGAGGTTGAAGCATTTGGGACAATGGGAAAATCATTGTTACATATGTTTTTATTTCTTAATTTGTTTTTCATTAGATAGCCACCCAAGAAAACACCATGAAAGATACTGATATCAAGAGACTACTATATATCCATCTTTTATGCATATTTTCAATTATCCTAAGCATCTTCATTCCATCATTCTTCTTGGAGAACTTCTCAATATTGGAAACACACTTGACATGGTTGTGCATCTGTTCTGTTTTTGTAACTACTGTCAATCTCCTGTTATATTTAGTAGTGAAACCAAATGTATCCTCTAAAAGAAGTTCATTATCACATAAGGTAAGGTTTAATTCTTAACAACCAAATTTTGGTTGGAGGAAGTGTTTCTTTAAATGGAAGAATAACTATTAGTCAATTCCTTAATGGAGTTACTTGCAGTGTGTAAAGGGAACTAGATTTTTTTTTTTCCAAATCAGTAGGCTGCTTGCTGTAAGGATACCCACAATGTTTGATAGCTTCTTGCTGTGCCATTAATTGTGGACTTGTTTAGTGGGTCACAACACAGGCATTATGAGCTTGTATAATCATTGTTTTATGTTAACATTGAAGCTAAACACGTGCTATCTTTCAATATTGTGACATTACAGTTTATTTCATTTATATTTGCACTTCTTAAAGATAGTGAGTTTTCCAGAAATTGCAAAATAATTCACTGTGGTAACTGTTATTTCAAACATGGCCTTCCTTGACTAAATAATTAAAGTTTTCAGATGTTAGAATCAATTTTCTGTTATATTCATTGTATTATAATACTTGATAATTTAAATTTATAAAGTCCTCACTTGACGCTCAGTACCATGTATAAGCTCCCTGTTAGGTAATTTAAAAGATCTTTACTGCTATGCACTTTATAATTATATCTTCTTAAGTTTCAAATCACGCAAGTCCCACACATGGGCTTATTTGTAGATGTTCAATTCTTTTTTCATATGGTTCATACAGTAGTATTTGCAAAATTAGGCTTTTGCTTTTTTGGTACAGTTTACATAGGAATTTTGCTTTAAAATGAAAAAATGTTGTAATCATTATTTTCTGCAGATATTTCATGTATCATTACATAATAAAGTCTCTGTGTTTTTTGTATCCTAGCACTCTTATCAATAAATAGTTCACATATATTGATTAACAACATAACTCAATACACATCATAGAAACAGGAATCCTTTGTGACTCTCATGTTGGTTGGATGGATAAAATATGTATGTGTGAAATTTGCCTTTTAAGCTTTTTCACAGTCTGTATTGAGGGCTATGTATATGACTGGGCACCAGATGCCATCTTACATAAACATACCCAATAAAAAACATTAAATTATTTCACACATTATGGGAACAGTTTGAATTTGTAGATAAAATGAGAAATTTATGATCCTTTTATGTATTTTCTTAAGCCTCCAAATTATTCATTTCTTTTTTAGGTAACCAGGTTTTTGAAATGTTGTATTTACTTTCTTATGTCCTGTTTCTTCCTTCATGTGATTTTTGTTCTATATGGAGCACCACTAATAGAGTAAGTTTGAATTTTTTACTTTAAATATATATTTTAAAACATTCATTTACTAAATAGTGTGCTAACTGTTGGCAATTAGAAAAAATGGTGTGCTTATGATTTAAGATAGAATAACATCATTGCCCTTTTTTTAGTACTTGTTATTTTTAAAAACAGTGGAACAATTTAATTCTTTAAATGCTTCTATTACTCACCTTCACATTGGGAGGAGGGAGGGCAGATGAGTAACTATACTAGTTAATTAATATGTGGCCCTTAAACTGCTAAGGGAACTCACTATCATATGTGTAAGTTGATTATAACTAGCATGTCAGTTCTCAGTGAATGTGATTCTGAGGTACTTGAGTTTGTTTTCCTAAAGAAAGTCAATGGATTCCTATATTTAAATAGTAAGACAATGTTTATAAGTAAACATTAATACTTTTCAAAACTGACCAATTTCAAATTTGTGGAAACTAAATCCACAAATATTTTTGCTATATTGTTTATTATAGTTTGGGAAACAGTTTGCAGTAATGATCATGGTGAAATGAATATACACATGTATAGCTATGTATACAGTTATATATACTTACATATAATTGGATGCACACATTAAACTAACAGGTTATTATTTTCTAGACAGGAAAGGACAAACTGTCATGGGAAATGGTATTTTCTGTCTAATCCATCTTAGAGTAGAATGAATGAATGAAGCAGTAGTTTTCAAAGTGTGGACTTTCAACTTGCAGCATTAATATTTTATCAAAATGCAAATTCTCAGGCCTCAAACTGAAGCTCTAGGGGAAGAGCCTCTCAGTCGTTAGTTTAGGCTGTCTAGGTTGTTCTGAGATAAAGTTGAATGTTTGAATGGAAAGTTCCAGAGACTGTTGAAGAAAGCTAATTACCCAGAATGAGGTTTCTTGCAATGGAGGTCACCGTATAGATCTTAGGATTTTTTAATATTTCTGAAATCTTTCATTAAAACTAGGTATTTGCTCAATTGTTTTTTAAAGCTTCGATTTCAGTAGTAAAATTATATATAGTTATCATTTTGATGGGATTCATATAACCTTTCAAAGTATAAGAAAATATTTTTATATTAAATCTATGTAGCAAAGATTATGTATTTGGTTGTGTGCTTGTAACTTTAACACCTTTTAAAAATTAAAGTTTTTTTTTTTTTTTTTTAGGTTGGCGTTGGAAACATTTTTATTTGCAGTTATTTTGTCTACTTTTACTACTGTACCTTGTTTATGTTTGTTAGGACCAAACCTCAAAGCATGGCTAAGAGTTTTCAGTAAAAATGGGTAAGTTTAAATTTTATATTTTAAATTTTATATTTTAGTAATCTAAAAGAATTAATGATATATTTTTCTGTTTGTGGGAGTTTTCTGATTATTTCCAGAGTGTTTCTTAGCACTGTATTGGTTCTCAAAAATCACAAAAGGTGCCAGTGCAGTTGGAGAATGGGGACCAGAACTGGATGGCTTGAGAGGAAACCAAGTAGGCAGAACTACTGTCCCCTCCCTCCATGTTAGCAAAATCAACTCCCTTTTCTTTCCTGTATGGTAGAATTCCATTTAGCCTTTTGTTTGAAAAAAATCTTTCTGCTACCAAAAAAAAAGAAAGCTTTGAAACCCACTGGGATGATTTAGCACTATGATAAAGTGCTACAAATAAAATTGCCCACACGTTTCATAATGTAGAAATGGAGTGTATAATCTAAAAATGTTTTGTTTAACAATCATTTCTTATTTAGCCTTTTTCATGGTAAGACATCAGTTTAAGTTTTGTAGGGTTTCATTTCTTTAGCAGCTGTATATGTTTTTTATATAGTTAGGTTAAAGATTTAGCGTTTTCAAAAATGTTGAAATGATATGTACTAGAAGTAATTGATTTCTAAGAAAACCAGAAGATTATTTGTTTCCCACAATTTTCTCCTATTTATCCAACAACAAAAACTTCTTGAGTACTGAGTCTATTAGGAAATTTTTTTTTCCTGTGAGGAACTTGCATATTGAAGGGATCAGAATGAAATGAACAAACAGTATTAAAATTGTGTAACATCAATAATCAATGCTGTAGAAACAGAGGATTATGGGAAAATGGAGCTGGAGAGGGAAATGATCTATGATGGACTTGAATCTGGAGTATAAGATTTGGTGAGACCAAGAAGAAAAGGAAAGATACCTTGTGCTGTGGGGGGAAAGCATAAAAACTAAAAGAAGTTTGGTATTTTTGTGTAATTTGGAAGTTAACAGCCCAAAGACAGCAAAGAATGTGTGCTGGGTAGCATGACTCCATAAATTACTGAATTTTCCCTTTGGAAATTAATACTTTTTTTTCCTAAAGAAGCATCTTCTTTCATAAAGTCTCTAGGAAACAAAAGTATAACAGTAGAAAACTTTTTTCCACAATGTTACCATAATAACCAAAATGCAATTAATTTCTCTTAGGATTTTATTTGAAATTTTTAAACAGTGAAAACTGGTTGAAATCTTACTGGTTTGGACTGACGATTTATCCAGCATTGACTTCTGTGTCTAGTAATTAATGGTGTATTTGGAAGAGACATTGTTATCTAATTTGTAGTTAGTTCTTCTGTAGGTTGGCCTAAGTATACTTAAAAATCACTGTACTCTGCAAAATTGGGCAATTAAAACCACAGAGCTTCTTTATGGAGTTAAGGACTTAAAAAATTTGTCAGTGACACAGAAAGAGAAGATAGGGTCTTTAAAATGATAGCACAGTTTTACAATTTTAAATGGTTAAGAAATTACATAAATATGATATTAAATATGGCTCTTTTCCTAGGGAAAGACCTGAAGTTTGCTTTGGGAAGTAGACATGGGAAAAGTTGTCTCTTATGAGGTACTGTGAAGTAGTAAAGGATGGTTGTTGGAAATCTGATGAAAAGTTAACACCAGATGTGGATGAGAGTGGCTCATGATTGCAAGTTCCAGGCCAGAAACTTACTGAGACTCTGTTTCAAAATGGAAAGTAAAAAATGGGCTGTGTGCACCTTAGTTTTAGAGCACTTGGAAACCATGCATGAGAACCTGAGTTCAACCTGGATTCAACCCCTAGTATCAAAAAAAAAAAAAGGAACCCATTACCAGCTGAACACTATGGCACTCACCTATAATCACAGGGACTCAAGAGGCTGAGGCAGGAAGTACATGAGACTGAGGCCAGAGCACTTGCCTAGCATGCAAGAGGTCCTAGGTTCAGTCCCCTAGTACTGGGGAAAAAAAAATCCATTGCCAAATTCAATGTCATAAAGATTTACTCCTATATTTTCTTCTAAGAGTTTTATAATTTTAGCTATTACAATTAGGTCTTTTATTCATTTTGGGTTAGTTTTTGCCTGTGGTATGAGGTAAGTGTCCATATTCATTCTTTTGCATGTGGTATGAGGTCAGTGTCCACATTCATTCTTTTGCATGTGGCTTTCCAGTTTTTCTAATAATAGTTGTGGCAATTTTTCCCTATTGAGTGGTCTTGGCACCCTTGTCAAAAATCAGTTGATCATAAACACATGGTTTTATATGTGGACTCTCTATTCTTATGCCAGTACCATCCTGTTATTACTATCGGGCAGATGTTTGAGGGATGTATTATATGTGTTTTGTATATTTCTATCCTTTATGATACAGCAGAGTACAGTTTTTGTTTTTTTGTTTTTTGCGGTACTGGGGGTTGAACCCAGAGGCTCGTGCTTGCATGTTCTGCAAGTGCTGGATCACTGAGCTACACCCTCAGCCCATTTTTTTACTTTTTGAGACAGGGTCTCACTAAATTACGCAGACTGCCTCTGGTCTCTAACTTGCAATCCTCCTGAGTCCTCCTCCCAAGCCGCTGGGAATATAGGTGTGCGCCACCGCAGCCGGCTAGGGTACAGTTTTTTGTGTTTCAACTTAGTGCTTCCAAAAGATGAGATTGCTCATATTGTTTCCCAGTATGTCAAATTGGAACAAATTTGAATCTTCCTAACAAGCATAATTGTTGTTGTTGTTAGGTGCCATGGAGTCGGTATCCGACTCATAGCGACCCTCATAGGGTTTTCAATGGCAGACTGTTTCAGGATTGCCTTGGGAGTGGATTGCCAGGCCCTTCTCCCATAACAAGCATTATAGCAGGGCTGAAAAAATATACATAAAATATTTGCAAATTGAAAAAAATGTTAAAACCTCAAACAAAGAGAGAAACTATTCCCAGTTTCTCATAGTAAGTTATCATGAATTGAGTATATTTACATTTTAGGGGTCCTGTTTTAACCCTGCATCTACTTTTATGCTGAAACATAGCTTGCTTTCTGTTATGTAAAAAAATTTCTTTGTTATAAAATTTGCCTTTGAATCTTCTGAGGTTTGTTGAATAAATCTGTTGTCATCTTGCTTTCATATTTATCAGCACTTTATCCTTCAGTAAGATACATAATAGAAGTAAAATTAAAAGTTGTAGGAAAGGAAATACCATTTTCTAGCTAGCAGATTGACAACGATCAATAAATTTTGATAGTGCATACTAGTGTAAAGGGTTTGGGGAAGCAAACATTAATGGGAATTTTCAAACTATGAAATATAAATTGGTTCAAACTCTATGACAGGCAATTTGGCAACATGTATAAAAATTACAAATGTACACTTTTGACTTAGAAATTCTATGATTTTACTCAGTAAGCATACTTACACATCTACAAAATGTAGCATGTATGTGATTACTCATTTCTGCATTGAAAAAAACCTCAATGTCCCTTAGTCATATTGAACTCACACTGAGAAATGCCATGCAGCTATAAACATGTGTATATATATATATACACACACACACACACACACAAAATTTACTCTGTCAAGTAGAAAAAGGCAAGGTGAAAAATTGTGTATATGATGCTGCCATTTATGTAAAAAGTTGATAGAGTGGAATAGATATATCCCTCTATCTCTGAAAAGATTTATAATAAACTGATAAAATATTGGGTGTTTCTGGGGGGAGCATCTGAGAAGCTAGAAGACAGGGCCAGAATACCCTTTGCTATTTTTGAAATTTGAAGCCGAGTAGTACATTTATACCTAGTCAAAATGAAAATTATTATGAGTTAGATTTTTCCAATATTTAACTTCTTGGTTATTGGAAGTTAGGTCTTGTATCAATAATCTACTAGGTTTCTCCAATATCACCTAAATGTTAGTAGACTACAAAAATTATCCTATTAAATTTTCCAACATATGATTAAAGTTATACTGCTAGAGGATGACAGCCAAAAATAATCCATTTATAATAGAAAACATTGTATTTAATATCACACAGAACATGAAATGAAGTAGTAATAATGGAAAAATATTTTGATAATATTTTAATATTTAATATTTTATTTTAATATTTTTAAATATTTTAATAATATTTAATGAATATTTTAATAACTTACGTCTTAAAGCATGTTCATGAATTTTGTGGCATTTTTCAGAGATACTCCTATTTTCACCATCTTCTACATGAAGATACTAGAAAGGCAGCAAGTTAAATGATTTACTCAACATCCATAGCCAGTAAGTGATAGAGCTGGAACCTGAATCTAGATCATCTCACGATATAGAAGACTCCAATAATAGAAGGTCCGAACATGGGTTCCTGGCTTTACTACCTAGTGGCCAAGTGATCTTGGACAATTTACTTAGCTTCACAGATATGATTAGGTTAGTAGGTGATTAGTAGGTGATATGATTAGAATAGCACCAGTATATACTTTGCAGAGTTATTGTCAGAGATAACTGAGATGATGAGTGAAGTCAAATAGGAAGTGCTCAAAAAATGTTTGTCAAATAGATTAATGGATGTCAAAACATCCATTATTTATGTATTGTACTTCTAATCCTGACTAGTTTGTATTGTATGTAATCCTGACTAGTATGTGTTGTACTTCTAATCCTGACTAGTTTGTCTCAATAATTCTTCCTCATTTAGGTAACAGACCAAGGAGTGCAACATATAGATGATTCCAGAAAAGGAGTAATTTTTTTTTTCCCCAATTGATTTAGTGTTAAGTTCATTTGGACTTTGTCTTGGGAGTGGAACTTAAATCATCATGTCTCCACTGCACATTAGCATAATTATAGTATTGAAATGTTACTAAGACACATACTCAGTGCAAGCAGGCCAGTTTTGAATTGGCATGACATCTCACTCAGTGTTGAAATAATATAAATGTTTTATACTATTTTTAAGTGAAATAACTATATACTAATATTTAATGTATTTATTTGCATGTTTATAGAACACTTAATATTGAACAGATAATAATCATAGGAAGACTGAAGACAGAAACTTTGAGTTTGAGAACTGTGTAGGAATTATATCCTAGGAGTGAAGGATCAATTCTGACACCTTTGAGATTTAATATACGTTGTTGTTGTTGTTAGGTACCGTCGAGTCGAGTCCGACTCATAGCGACCCTATGTACAGCAGATCGAAACACTTGCCGATTCTGTGCCAGGCAAACCATCTTATTTATGTTTAAGCCCATTGTTGCAGACACTGTGTCAATCCATCTGGTGGAGGGTTTTCCTCTTTTGTGTTGACCTGCCACTCTTCCAAACATGATGTCCTTCTCCAGGGATTGTT
>VMDO01004631.1:0-122585 GCA_007922755.1 Pedetes capensis | reverse complement strand
TGGGAATTTACCCAAAGGGAGATGGGTCATCATACCACAGAGACACCTGCATCTCCATGTTCAATGCAGCGCTTTTCACAATAGCAAGGATATGGAATCAACCAAAGTGCCCTTCAACAGAAGAATGGATTAAAAAACTATGGTATATATACACAATGGAATACTACTCAGCAATCAAGAAAAATGAAATAAGGTCATTCGCAGCAAAATGGATGGAATTAGAGGAAATTATTTTAAGTGAACGAACACGAGCTCAGAAAGAAATACCACATGTTCTCACTCATGAGGGAGCTGATTCAAAATTATAAGAAGGAAAAATCCTATCCAAAGGTTGGATCAAAATAAAAGGGTGGGGGGAGATAAGAATGGTGTCAATATAAATGGTCTAGAAAATGCATGTAATTGTTCTAACAAGATAAAAACCACTACAGGTAAAGTTCCTATCTTAAACAGAACTGGAACCCAAGGACATATAGAAAAATATTACTAAGTAAAAGATAGAGAAGACTTAGATGGGAAACTTAGATGAGAAGGGTGGGAGGGGGGTAAGCATAGAGGAGGGTAAGGGGTAACCTATATGAATAATGTTTATCAAAATGCATATATGGAAATGTCACAATGAAAACCATGTCAGGATGAATCACATTAAGGTGTACATTAAAAATTTCCAATAAAAAAATAGCTATTGTTTATTAAAGCCTACTGTGTACTCAACACTACCCTGTATTTGCTGCCCAGATTTCCTTTAACAATTTATACATAAGTTAAATAATATCCCTATTTTACAAAGGAAGAAACTGGGATTTTACAAGTTAAAAACAGCTATTATGTAGCAAACAGGATTTGAACACAGGTGTTTTAAGTCTTTACTCTTCCACAGTTTTCTCTATTAATGGAGATGCTGCCTCTACTTTAAATACTCTGCTGATCTCCTTTGCCCCTCAACTCAATTTTGTTAAGTAAGTTATTTAGTAAATGTTGAAGACACCCCTTAAAATATATTAAGCATTTAGCAGGACGATCTTCTCTTTGAATGATGTACATAATTGTCTCCACCTCAGATCGCTTCTCCCTTTAAATGAAAGGTATAACCACAGAAGCAACCTTCTCAAGGAACAGGCAGAGTTCTGCTGAGAACTAATGCTCTTGTTATAAATATGACTATTATAACTGAATAAAGAATGTAAACATTTTTATAGTAATTGAACTTTGGTACAAAAACTTTAAGCATCTAGATTCCAGCAATTTGCCTTGAGAACACTGAGACTGAAGGTGAGCAATTAAAGATGGTATTATCAGTAGTAACTACTTATCTACATGAATCAGGGTTTTATGAGTGCTGTACAATTAAAAATAATAAATTAGACACTGAGGCTAGATGAAAAAGCCACAATGTCAATAGTGTACAACGGTATTTTTAAGTGCATTAAAACTGGCTCATTATTTTCACTCATTAACTGTTTCAACTTGAATTTAAAACTGAATAATAAAACAGTTTTAAAAATCTGTTTTATACACATACTGGAGTTCCACATAATATCCGGGGGTGGGGGTCAGAATCAAGTGGACCCCTAGGGCCCTAACAAATGCTGTTTCCCTCATGTTTTTCCCCTCTGAAATTGGTGAGGCAGTAATGGCTGAGAAACATTATCATCTGGGTAATCAATAACCTAATGATAAACCTGAATATTACTTTAAATGCCACAATTAGTCCAGATATTCAGAATCTTAGAAGCATAACTTGAATTAGACTTACTATACTGCTCTCTTTTTTCTGAACTACTCAACCAATCTAGTGTACTGACAAATTGCTACCCAAATGAAACACATGGTAAAAAACTGAAATGCTTTTCACATTATTTGCATTTAAAGGTATCTGATCAAGCTAACCATGGTGACAGAATGTTTCAGTATCTTGTGTAATACTTGTCCAAAACTTTGAAGATAACAGTGATTGTCCAAGATGTGGTAATAAGCCTCAAGACAAACCCATTAGAAATATGAGATTGGAAAAAATAATTAAAGGACAATACTGTATATTTAAGCTAATGTTAATTGTGAGAATAAGAATTTAAACATGAGCCTGAATTTTAGAAGAAAATGGAGCATCAAGAAAACAAGTGATGTGATGTTAGATGAAGAAAGAAAATGATGGAAACCACCGTGTCCTTTATTACATAATCAATCTAGACAGAAAGCAATCAGGGGACCTCTAATAAAGAGCCTCTCCCACCCCTCCCAGTGCTGGGGATTGAACCCAGGACTTCACATATGCGAAGCATGCATTCTACCACTTAGCCACATCCCCAACCCTATAATTAGTGGTTTAAAGAAGAAATTTGTATGCTATTCTTCACATGTGATTATGGTGGCTCTTAAAACATTTCCAAACTTAAAGCTAAAATTTCCAGAGTTCTTTTGAGTTGCAGCATCTGAACTACTCTGTTTCTTGTCTACTCAAAGAAAGGCTCTACACCATAGAATTTCAGCACTGACAGAGTTATTTTTGTCAGACCTATAGGTCTGAATCCCATCTGAGAGCTGAATCCTATACTGTCTTATTAATTCAGACTGCACAGTGAAAGCTGTGCAGACCAGAAGCAAGCAGATTCTTAGCATGCAAATAGTCACCATGTTTCTCTAAATTATCAGTTACATCTGTGTTGTTTTAAAGTATAGATCAAGTGAAGTGCTATTACTGATATGTCTGTATAAGATGTTACTTCAGTTAAGCAGTCAAAATTCTGTCTTCTAAACAGTTTGCTTATCCATTTCCATGATTATTCTAGAAGTAATATTTGAGTCAACTAGCAAAATAGCTCAATCTTTGTGATACTGTAGTTTTTAAAATGTATCATATAGCACTAAATACAAAGCAGTATCTTAATAGAAAATATTTTTAAGAAAATCATTTTGAGCCACTATCTTACTAAGCTTGTGCGCAAAGTAGGTGAAGAAGCAAATAGCTATTTTACAAAGAATGTCTATTCTTTAGATTAAGAACACAAAATAAATAGACATTTTAAGTGCTCTATCTGTGCTGTCTACTACTTGCACCAAAATGTTTGTTAGCATTAATGATTGTAAAGCTACATGATTATAAGAAATGAAATGGGACATGGAGGTACAATGACAGCAAGTTTGTGGCCAGCGTAGGCTATACAGTAAGACCCTATTTCACAAAACAAGATACAACAACAAAAAACAAATTTAAAACAAACCAAAAAGCCACAGATAGTTTAACAGATGGTCAGACTTATTTTTAATAAAGGTAAAGCATTTTTTAATTTAAAAAAAATCCTGGAGAAAATGCTGTTATTTGATCAAACAGAAAACCTCTCTGGCTTTGACAATACAAGTTGTTTTTTTGGTTTTCTTTGTGTTTTTCATTTGTGTTGGTGTTTCTACAGGGTACAGGGTAGACATTCTGAAGTGAAAGTTCAAGATAAAATAATGTGCTATTTAAATTTTTTATAGGTAACAACTTTCCCTAAAGGCTAGTAGGCATTTTTGTCTCAGTCCCTGAATGTATATATCTATTTGCTCATGCACTGTACATTATTATATAGTAGGCATCTTTTTATCTCATTAATTTTTGCCATATTGATACAAGAGAACCATATCTAATTGTTTTAAATGTCCTATTACTTTTTTGTTTTGTTTTGTTTGAGACAGGGTTTTGCTGTGTAGCCCAGGTTGGCCTTGAACTCTCATCAATCTTCCTGCCTCAGTGCTGGGATTACAGATGTGTCCCACCAGGCCATGCCCTCCTATTACTTCTTAAAGTATCAGGCCCAAGAAAATCACAAGGAAATTTTCACATCTCCTCTTGAGTTGGCATTTTTGCCTGCACCTTTAAATCTAAACAGCTACTGTGATGCTTACTATTTAAGTGGTGGTATTCTAAAGATTTTTCACCCATTAATTTAATCTTTATTATCATCACTATGTTAGGGCCCGGTTTAAATAGCTTACCCAAGGATACACAGTTGATAAATGGCTGAACCTGTATTCCAACTTAAGCAGTCTGGCTCTAGAGTCCATGCTATTAACAATGGACTATGCTATTAACAATGGACTGAGCCTTTTACAAGCTCATTCTAATTACCAAGTATTCATAAATCCATACTATTATTGTAAAGTGTAAAATCTGTCCACTTCACAAATCCAAAGGCATAAAGGAGAAGTTATAGAGGCTGCCTTTGAAATTTGGGACATGACCCTAAGCTACTGAGAGGGATTCATGACCAGGTTCTTTCTTGGATTCTGCTTACAAATCCAAAATCCTAATTGAAAGGCATCTGTTACAGTGGTAATTGACTGCTCTCTGCTCCACTCTCCAGGACCTCTTCAAAGTAAGACAACTCTTAATGGGTAATGGCAAGCCACTATAGGAAGAGGATCAGAGGGTGGTAATTGAATCTATATACTTCCACTAGACTTTATCTGTACAGACTAGCTATTTGAACATCTTAAGTTCACTTTTGTTTGTGTTCTATTTACTCAATATCAGTCTGGCTCTCACAGCTACTTCTTTGCACACATTTTTACAAAATTCTTCTATGCTTTGTTAAGCCAAATTAAAAGAATAACAGAGGAAGTTTTCTTTTGTTAACTATTAAAAACCTTTTAGACAAGTACCTTAAGCTAATGGACTCATACTGCATTCTCCTCAGGTGAGGTGTTTTCTGAGACTGAAAAGCAAGAAGGGGTCTTTCCTCTAACCACTGAAAAGCCTGCTGAAGCTTTAATTCCATCATTTTCACAGGAAAACAAAAGGAGGATTTACCAAGTTCTTGGTTTATATTTCACAGCAAATTTGAAAGGATTTAAACAATAAAAATACCATTACACAAATCAACAAAAACTGTAACACAATCACTGCTTGATATAATAACATATCACATTTCTGCAAGAGAACCCAGTTACTGTTCTTTTCCCATGACTGAGCATTGTGTTGCTGTTTGCATAGGACTGTTTACTAACCTGAGTGTTCCTGCATACCAGGGAAGCTAGAGTTTTTTTGCAGGATCCAGTAAAACACTCAATTTGGTGCAGTTTGATACTGAGATACACTTCTTTCTTCTTACACACAGTTCTCTACATTTCATAATCTGCTCAGTTAATTTACTTTGATGGACTGTGATCCTGTTCTTATAAATCTTTTATAAGTATAAACCATTTGTCATATTAGAAATTAATTTTATCTCAGAACTTATTTCCTCTTTTATTTGTTTTACAGGAATTTATTTTTTTCTCTAAATACTATGTAGTCCAAACACTTCAAAATTAATCCTTTTCTCTGCTTGTTTAATTTGATTTTTAACATATTAATTCTCATTTATTTTGGATATTTCTTACACAATTTTGTTCAACAATTTTTCAAACTATTTTTGTCACATATTCTGTACCGATAAAATAATTTAAGTACGTAGTAACATGCATCACTAATTGCTACTACTCTTTTATTGCATATTTCTTTTATGGTGAGAATCTCCAAGGTCAAACCAATCTGCATGCCCACTTCAGCAAATCTGGCCAGGCATAAGCCAATTACCTAGACAAGTAAAGCCAGAAGTACCAGGAGTGAAAAGATGAGAGTATTTTCCCTCTTAACATTTATTGAGCACTTACCATGTGTCAGGCACTTACGTGTTAAGTGCTTTCCATATTATTAGCTCATTGAGAAAACCGAAAAACTAGATGAGTGGCCTTCTCAAACCTCAGAGTAACATGAACTGCTCCTTCATTCAGGAAATATTTGCTGAGTATATATCCACTACCATTCATTGTGCCTAGTCACAAGGAATGCAGTAATATGCAAAACAGCCCTTTGGGAGCTAAATAGCCCCCCACTTGGTGTACTGTAACAATCATGTAATGTTAAATTACCAAATGCTGGTGTCGCTGCACCATAAATTACCTCAGGATACAACAAATCTCAACTATCTGGGCCCCATCTATGTAAATTCTATTTCAGTGAATCTGAATTTCACTAAATGTGGATTTTTAAAAATTTCCAAGATACATATGATACACAACAAGGTTTGTAAATCACTGACTATTGTTCTTAATCAGTGTTACTTTGCTGTAATTTTGCTGTCAAATTACCATGGTAAGGATTCTTTCAAAATAAAAAAATATGGTATTATGACCTGCTGGAAATCCTGTCACATGTACACAAGGTTGAAGTCTAATTATTTTAAGGGGAAGCTCTTCCTTACCTAATTCCTTGCCCATCTCTTTATCGTCATCACTTGCTACAGTATTTAGCCAAAATACAGCCACTCAAAAGTGTCATATTTTATTCCTTTCTGGCTTGCTCACTCTACCCTCTTACCTGAAGTACCCCATCCAACACATGTCTTCATAAATTTCTGTGAGAAATTTTCAAAATCCAACTCAAAACATCATTTTATTTGCTTTTTGTCTGTTTCTGTTGCTTTCTATCTTCCAAAACTCCTCTCCTGTTTTGTTCTGAGCTAATGTGGTCAGGAAGATTATAGGCATGAGTTATAGGTAATGTTACTAACAAATTGAATCAACACCTTTATATCTTATAAATGGTATCTTTATATCTTATAAATGATATCAAATGATGTCTTCTGAGCCCAGCCAGAAACATGAGCTGATTACTTTTGTTTTCTACAATCTCTCCTAAAAACATCTCATCACAACGTTTTCAGTGAACTGATTCCTAATCTCACTGACTTTTATTTTTAAAAGGGAAGAGGATACTTTTAGACAACCATTTTATATTTAATAAGAGGATTTTTGTTTTTTGGTTTTTGTTTTTTGTTTTGAGACAAGGTCTTACTATGTAGCTTAAGCTGTCCTGGAACTTGCCATGTAGCCCAGGCTAGCCTTAAACTCATGATGCTCCTACCTCAGCCTCCCAACTGCTGGCATTACAGACATAAGCCACTACATTCACCTCAAGAGTATTCTTATTAATAGAATCTTTTTTTTTTTAATCTGGTAATATTCTGGCAAAACCAGAATATTTCAAACAGATAATAACATTTAAAAAGCAAAAAAAATCCCTACTCAGTGGGGAGAAAAGACAGCAAAAATTTGACATTTCAAGTTATGTATAAATTATATTTTTATATATTTTATTTCTCTGGGAAAATGTCTTATGAGCCTTAATCAATGAAATTTAAACATGAGCTGTTTGTAGACTCATGTTAGAAAATGTTAGACTCAAAAAATGTTAGAAATGTTTTATTCAACATGTATTTTTTCCATCATCTATGAGCCTGCCATGGGAGAAGGACATGACAGTCCACTCCCAAGGCAATCCTGAAACAATCAGCCATTGAAAACCCTGTAAGGGTTGCTATGAATCGGACACCACTCCACAGGCACCTAACAGCAACAAAGAGCCTGATGCTGTTCTCAGCAGAAGATGTCAACAGTGTGATAAAGCATTTACAACAGGCCAATTTCCTACCCTCATGGAGCTTATGTTGTTGGACAAATATATCTTTACACTGCTTGTCCTTACTCAACAATACTTACCAGGGTGTCATGGTTAGTCTTCATTGTCAAGTAACTAACTGGATATTCCTGGAATTAATCTTTGAGGATGTTTCCAGAGAGGACTGACATGTCTCTATTGGTAACTAAGGAGAAAAGGCCTGCCCCCAACAAACATGGCACCATTCAGGGGCAGGGCTCCAAAAAGAGGAAATGAGGTAGGTAAAGAAGGAAACCAGAGTATGGTTTGGAAGGCAGGTTCAAACTCTCCTGGAACAGAGCATGGGATGACGATTTCCTCAGTTTCCGCACAGATTCAACACCAGACCAGCAGCTTTCAGACTTCACCATCAGGTAGAATTTTCAGGCTTCCAGCTCTTTGGACTTAATGACTACCAGCCTCTGCAGGTATATGGAATTATACTGTCCCCTTATCTGTGAACCAATACTATAATCCCCCCTTTATTATGTGTGTGTATCTATACATATATGTGTGTGTGTGTATATATGTGTGTGTATACGTGTGTGTATATATATGTTCCTTTTTTCCTTATTGCTTGTTTCTCTAGAGAATCCTGACTGCTATACAGTCAATCCCTGACAAAACATTAGCCATAGAAATCAATTTTTTCCTTAAAACTAACATAAATTTTTAGGACAAGGCAAAGTCTAAGAAAATCTACCTTTGCTTATACAAGATATTATAATGTACTGTTATATAAAAAGAGCAGGTCATATGAAAAACTAAATATAAACCCACTTCTGTGTACATGTGTATGCATGTATATATAAACATATATACACACATACATATCTGTAACTCACAGATGTACAACAGATACTGAAATGATGCAA
Organism: Pedetes capensis; assembly: GCA_007922755.1. Classification (NCBI taxonomy): domain Eukaryota; kingdom Metazoa; phylum Chordata; class Mammalia; order Rodentia; family Pedetidae; genus Pedetes; species Pedetes capensis. The sequence continues at coordinate 114,251 of VMDO01004631.1, read as the reverse complement.
TGATACAATGTTAGAAAAAATTACAAATATTAACAATGGCAGCTTCAAGATGGCATCACAGATTATTTTGTACTTTCAGAAAAAAATCACCAGTGAACTGATACTGTCACTGCACCTTCATTTGTCAGAAAAATCTGAAAGTAATCTGGGCTGGAGATGTAGCTCAGTGGAAGAACACCTGCTTAGCATGATGAAGCCTGGCTGGGTTGGATATCTAGCATCATCACCAAGGAAGGAAGGAAGGAAGGGAGGGAGGGAGGGAGGGGAAAAAAAAAAAGGAAGAAGTGAAACAGGAACAATCATGTTCCTTAATGGGAAAAGGTAAATCAAGATTGAATTAGCAATATAAATTAGTATTTTCAGTTTCCCATGCTAATCTACTTTTTAGAACTTGAAAAGCCTACAATATTTAGTTTGAAATTAATCTCGTCAGAATTAACTGAATTAAAAAAAAAGTGGTTACACATACCACAAGTCAACCATTGACCAGACTTCTAAACTAGAAACTTGGGGGTAGGGTCCAGCAATATATATATATATATATATATATATATATATTTTTTTTTTTTTTTTTGTGGTACCATGGGTTGAACCCAGGGCCTCGAGCCTGCATGCTTTGCAAGTGCTGGACCACTGAGCTGCGCCCCCAGCCCATTTTTTTTACTTTTTGAGACAGGGTCTCACTAAATTACACAGACTGCCTCTGGTCTCAAACTTGTGATCCTCCTGCCTCTGCCTCCCGAGAAGCTGGGATTATAGGCATGCGCCACCTCGCCCAGCGCTACCATTAGCAAGTCTTATAGCACAAGTTTAAAAAAGGTAAACCATCAGTTTTTGAAAAATGGGAACAATTTATTTTTGATTACAACTAAATACACATTGTGTAACATACTACGTAGAGTAAGGGACAATGGCTGGGAATAAGAAACTAGAGGTAAATCTCAATGACAGAAACAGTAAGAGTGAGTATGTATTTAATAAAATACACAATAACTTGACTTCAAAAATGTACGTGTACATATAGGGCTCAAAGATAAACAAATTCAGAATGTGGTAACTGCGGACTTTTTCTGAATTCTCCAAAACAGTTTTTCATTTTTATTTATTTTTTGTGGTGGTAGGAATCCAAACACAGGGCCTCACACATAGTAAGCAAGCATTCTATTACTGAGCAACAACTCCAGCCATTGAAACAATTTTTTTAAAAGTCACCCTTAAATACATTTGTGAATGCCAAAGTTACAAATCACCGTCCACAAGCAATTGCTGTGTTACTAGCTTTCCCCAAATCACTCTTCTCTGCATTGCAGTCATCCTTCTGTATTCTCAGGGGATTGATTACAGAATACCATTCCATTCCCACAACACAAATACACTTAACTGTGGAAGCTCAAGTCTCTTATATAAAATGGTGGTACAGTGTTTCCATATAACTTATGCATATTGTCCTGTATACTTTAAATCACCGCTTTTTGTTAGGGGATGTAGACTTAAACCCAATTCATAATGACTCTATGTACAACAGAAGGAAACACTACCAGACACTGTGCCATGCCCAGCACTATATCTGAAAGTGCTTCTCTGCTATTCATAGGGGTTTTGATGGCTGGTTATTTTGGGAGTGGGTAGATGGATCTTTCTCCCAAAACTACAACACTTGGTATTCCCAGGCAGTTTCCTATCCATGTATTAACCAGGCCCGACCCTATTTAGCTTCCAAGATCAGATGCCAGGGTGGTATGGCTGTGGACAAATCACCTCTAGATTACTTATAATACCTAACACAATGTACATGTCATATAATTAGTTATTATACTGTATTGTTTGGGAAATAATGACAAGAAAAAAGTCAGTATATGTTTAGTACAGACACAATTCTTTTCCTGAATATTTGCAATCTGTGGTTGGTTCAATCTACGTATGTGGCATCTAAGGATAAAGAGGGCAAACTGTACTTCCTTCTCAGCTTATAAATCCTTCTCATTATACGCTCTGAGACAATGGATTTCAGACTAGAAGACAGAGACACTAACACAGACTGTGTTTATATTCAGAAGAATATGTCCTTGAAAAAAAATTATTTGCTTTGAGCTGAGGACTTCAAGAACTGCTTCAGAAAGTGGCAAGAATGGTGAGATAAATGTGTCTGAAGCCAGAAGGAATGTTCTGATGGGGGGGATTAATGGCAATATGTCTTTTACTACAATATTTTTTTTAAATTTAAGTGTTCAGTGTATTTTTCAATCACATCTTGTGTGTATACATATACACATACATAACATATATATAATCATACATATGGGAATAAAGATATACACACAGAAATCATACCCTGAAGAGTTTTTCTATTTAGTTTTATATCTTGACCATGATGAAGATTCTGGAAATGATGGCAAACAAGCTCTCCTGAACCAAGAGCCTATTCTCCATCCTACCTAATGCTAATAAACTTTCCCAAGTAACTCTCTAATTTTGTCTCCTTGTCTATAAAAGGGGGGAACATGATTAGTATATGGCAGGTCTCAGATTCCACCTGAAAATATGAAGCCCCATTTCCCCCCCAGTACTGGGGGATAGAACTCGGCTTCATACATGCTACGCAATCTAGGTAAGTACTCTCTCTACCACTAAGTTGCACCCCCAGCTACTTTTGTTGTTGCTAGGTGCTGTCAAGTCAGTGCCCGACTCATAGAGACCTTATGTGCAACTGGTGAAACAGTATTGCCAGTGCTTCTCTGCTATTCATAGGGTTTTCAATGGCCAATTGTGTTCTGGGAGTGGGTTGCTGGGTCCTCCTCCCAAGCCTACAGCACCTTGTTCCCAGGAGGTCTCCCATCCAAGTACTAACCAGACCCGATCCTGGTTAGCTTCCAACATCTGACAGGATTGGATGCCACAGTGGCACGGCTGCAGGCTGCCACTTTTGTATTTTGTTTTATTTTACGACAGGATCTTGCTAAATTGCACAGGTTGCCTCTGGTTTCAAACTTGCTCCTGTTTTCAGCCTCCTGAGTTACTGGGATTACAGGCAAGCACAGCACCACTGTAGCTGGTTTGAAGCTCCACTTTTAATATGCCTTTCCACAAATCACACACTTAATATGTAATTTTTACATTAAAGAATTAAAGAAATTTGGGGATATTATTCCTTAAGAATAGAAGAAACATGATAATTATCTTCAGACATTTGAAAAGGATGTCATATGGACAGATTGGTAATTTATGGAATTCCAGAGAATAACAAGTGGGTAATTGCAATATGGTAATAATAACGTTAAAGCAGTGTTGAAGATCTCATTTTCATGAGACTTATAAAATTGTGTTTTCATTTTGGTGGCAATGTAGGAAAAGAAAGCATATTCCTCATCATCTAAATGGTTTTTATGTAGTTTGAAATTCTTCCTATAAGTCTTCTGTTTGAAGCCTCATTTGTTCATGACCAAATTGGTACCAAATCATGACTATTTTATTTACTTCTTGATCTTTTAAAAGTCAGGATTCAGCTATGACATAGCCCAGGCTCGCCCTGAACTTCTGATACTTATGCCACAGCCATCTGAATCCTGAGATTACAGGCATGCGCCACCACACCCGGCTCAAGGTTACACTTCATAATGCAGTATAGACTGAGATCACTGGGCATATATCAAAGGTTCACAAGGATTATTTTTCTCAACAAGACATCTACACATTAGTCAGACTTGAGAAATAACTGGAATGAAAAGCTTTCTAACATTTACAGCCAAAAATGAATAGACTGTCATGTGAGAAAGATTTTTGCATGTCTCTAAGAAAATTCTAACAACAGATTGGACAAACTAGTAAACATGACTACAGATAATGCTTCTGTGATGGCTGATATTTATGTAACAAAACTTAAAATCCAAGCTAATATTTCCCAATAATGTCAAACTTGAAATTGCACTATACTAAAAAATTTATAAAATGAACATGCAACAGATGACTCTATACCAAAAACTTCAGACTGAACTATCAAAATTTTATTAGTTTTCAAAAATTAAATTTTAATTAATTTACTGTGTGCCAATAAGTTAGACATATAGCTATCCATTGAATAAGTAAATGCACAATAATCTGTTATAGGGCATAGTGATTAGATGTTATGATGGTGTGATCAACAGTTGAAAAAAATTTTTGAACCACAAATACATCAAAGTCATTCACATTATTCAAGAAAACACTGCTTACTCCACTCACATTGAAGGCTTTTACTACTGGTTTGCCATTATAACCCATTTAAACAGATATTTTAATTATGGTATCTACACAGATAAGCAATTTCCAACTTTCTCCTGCTAACAAGTTAAAAGACATTTAATGAGATTCTTGACATCAAAAGAACATGGAAGAGTAGGCTTTAATTTCCTATCATCTACCAGCCCAAATATTCTTTGAGACTATTTTTCCTTTATTATCATCATTATGGAAAATAATTATTTTAGAATAACGTCAATACAAAAAAAAAAAACGAAAAAAAACCTCATCAGTATCTGGAAAGGCCAGATATTCATGCAAAAAAATCACAAGAAAAGCAGCCTTAATTATTTTACCACTTACAGACTCACTGAGACTGGGCCCATAGGACATTTTCCTAAAGAAGGCTTGGGTGATTCTAAACAATGTCATGAAAATTCAAGGGAATGAAATGCTTTTGAAAACAACTTATAGTAATATGAATGAGGGTAGTTTCTGTTTAATTAAGCCCTTAATTTGTATCAAGAACTGTTCTAAATGTTTCATATGGGTATCTTATCTGCCTGGGAATCCTCTAAGGCAATTATTCTTATCATCCCACTTTATAGATGAGGAAAACGTTATCTAGAGAAATAAAGCAACTTGTACAAGACCACACAGCTAAAAGACTGGCTTGTTGTTGTTGTTGTTAGGTGACGTTGAGTCAGTAACCGACTCATAGCGACCCTCCTAGGGTTTTCAATGGCTGACTGTTTCGGGATTGCCTTGGGAGTGGACTGCCAGGCCCTTCTCCCATTTTTGCGGTGCTAGAACTCGGGACCTGAGAGACTGCAGCGCAGCGCTCTACCAACTGAGCTAACTCCCAGCCCAAATGACTGGCTAGTAGAGGCCAAAATGTTAATTAACCATTACTACCTTTTCTTAAGGAGATGAAATGAAAACCCAACCCATAGGAAAAGAGACACTAGACTTCCCAAGTCTTGGCAAAAATAGTAGCAGAATGACTATATGAGTTCAGGTAATTTGCAACAAAACCCCGCAGCCCATTATTGCAATGCCAGCATTAATCGAGAGTCCTGTGGCGAAAGTGATAATTAATAATCTGTTGTTGTTGTTGTTGTTGTTGTTACGTGCTGTCGAGTAGGTATCCAACTCATAGCAACCCTCATAGGATTTTCAATGGCTGTTTCGGGACTGCCTTGGGAGTGGATTGCCAGGCCCTTCTCCCATTTTAATAATCTATAAGACAACCAAATAATCTACAATAAGACATTTGACTCATGTAATCAGGAAATCCCATTCATATGGTTCAATGAATAGCCCAAGCAAGGCAAACTGGCATTCTTCTAGGAAACTGATATCAGGATACAAGAAAAGAGAAAGAAGTTTTTTCTTTTCTTTTCTATTTTTTAATCACAAACTGAATGATGCAGGTGTGTGGGTACCTCCTATTATCTTTCATACCACATACTGCCTGCCAATGGCAGAATGATGCAAGCACGCAAACAGAGCAAATGTACATAAACCAAGTAATATTTAAGACAAAGTCAGGGATTACACTTTTTTTTGGGGTGGGGGGAGATACTTAGAGGGTAAACCCAGAGCTTTGTATATACTTGGCAAGCTGTTGTACCACTGAATTGCATCCCCAGCCCACTTTTCATTTTTTATCATGACAATATCTCACTAAATTACATAGGCTGTCTCTGGCCTAGAACCTACAATTCTCCAGCCTCTGCCTCTTGAGTCATACGGATTGCAGGCAAGAGCCACTGTGCCTGGTCATCTTAAATGATTTTTAAGTGTATAGAACAGTGGTGTGAAATATTATGCAACCATCACAGCCATCCATTTTCCATCACTCTTTTCATCTTGCAAAACTGTAATTCTATACCTCTGAAGGGCTGGGGTTTAGCTCAGTTGGTGCTAGGAGGTGCTGGGTTCAATCCCCACCAAGGCAAAAATGGGAGAAGGACCTGGAAGCCAATTCCCAAAACAATGGCTACCAAAAACCCTATGAACAGCAGAGAAGCACTAACATAGGACCTAGCATGGCACATTGTCTGGGAGTGTTCCATTCTGCTGTACATAGATCACTATAAGTTGAACCCAACTCAATGGCACCTAACAATTGACATTTTTCTTTTTTTATATTCATATTTTTCTCCCTTTATTTGTAAATGTTGGTGGGGTACAGACTAATAGAGCATTGGCTTTTTCCATTATGCAATTATCACATCATTTTTGGTTACACTTTTATCAACTTCCTACTCATGGCCACCCTATGTACAACAAAACGAAACACTCCTGACTCAATGCCAGGCACACAATCTTTTTAATGTTGAAGCCCATTGTTGTAGACACTGTGTCAATCCATCTAGTTGTAGGTCTTTCTTTTTTTTCATTGACTCACCACTCTCCCAAACTTGATGTCATTCCCCAGGGATTGGTCCCTCCTGACAACATGCCCAAAATGCGTAAGATGCTCCCTGCTTCCAAGGAGCACTCTGGTTGCACTTCTTCTAGGATGTATCTGTTGGTTCTTTTTGCAGTCCATGCTATAATTCAATATTCATCTCCAGCACCATAATTCAAAAGCACCAAATCTTGTGTCTCCTTTATTCAATGTCCAGCGTTCATAACCATATGATGTGACTAAAAATACCATGGCATGGGTCCCACACATTCGTCTTCATGTCACATCTTTACATTTCAACACTTTAAAGAGGTTCTTTGCAAAAGCTTTTCCCAATGCAATGTCTTTTGATTCTTGACTGGTGCTTCTGTGGGTGGTGGTATATAATCAAATACAGCAAAATCTTGGACAACCTCAGTCTTTTCTCCATTTATCATGAAGTTGCTTACTGACCCAGTTATAAGGATTTTTGTTTTCTTGATGATGCACAATCCATACTGAAGGCTGTGTTCTTTGATATTCATCAGTAAATGTTTCAAATCCTCTTCAGTTTCAGCAAACAAAGCTGTGTCATCTACATAACACAGGTTGTTAATGAGTCTTCCTCCAATCCTGATGCTGCATTCTTCGTAACTTCCAGCTTCTCAGATTATTTGCTCAGCATAGAGACTGAAGAGGAATGGTGAAAGGACACAGCCCTGTCACACACCTTTCCTGACTTTAAGCAGTGCTTCCTTGCTCTTTTCAAATGAATGCCTCCTGGTCCACATACAGATTCCTCATGAGTATAATTGCTCTGGAATTCCCATGCTTTGCAAAATATAAAGGCAAATGGACTATATCCAGTAGCTAAACAATACTAGGAGCCATAGACTATGCTAAACACTCAAGAGTCTTATCTAATTAAGTCCCCATTACAATCTTATAAAACTCTAAGACTCTTTCACACTTTTTAGATTGGAAAAATATACATGTAATTTTTAAAAATCAGGTTAAAAATAGTACAGACACCCTCGTCTTACATTTTTAAAAACATGCACATACACACATAGGAACGACACAGAAATGGTCATGCCAAAATATGGACAATGGTCTCTAGGTTATGAAACAGGTGATCATATTTCTTTGTATATTTGTGCAGTTCTCAATTTCTTTTCCATCCATCAAAAACTTTTAACCCTCATTAAGCATTTAGAAAATACTTATTTAGCAAAATCAAATGATTTTAAACACACATAGGGAATTCCTACTTAAACGACATTATAAAGTACCAGGAATAATCAAGCCTCACCTTTACAACAGGTTTTATTGTAACATAATACACCTCTCCTCCATGTGTCTGTCACCTTGTCAGGCTGTGGGGGCTTGCGTGTTGCTGTGATGCTGAAAGCTATGCTTACCAGTATTTCAGACATCAGCAGGGCTACCCATGGTGGACACATTTCAGCTGAGCCTCTGGACTAAGACTACGGAAAAGGACCTGGCAGTCCACTCCCAAAATGATTAGCCACAAAAACCCTATGAATAGCAAAGAAGCACTATCAAATGTTGTGCTGGAAAATGAGCCCTCCAGGCTGGAAAGCACTCAAAACATGACTGGGGAAGAAATGCCTCCTCAAAGTAGAGTCAACCTTAATGATGGGAATGGAGTAAAAGCACCTGAGAGCTCCATTTAGACTCAAAGTGAGAAGAAACACAGTGGCTGCAACAATAGCCTCAATCATTAAGATTGTGTGCATGGCAACATATGGTACTGTTTCATTTGCTGTACATAGGGTCACTATGAGTCGGACCTGATGGCATCTAACAAACAAAATATACCTGTACCTAATGTCAAAAGTTTTCTTTTAAAATTACTAGTAATTTTAGGTTCATACTCTGGTTAGGGTGGCAAATAGGTATGGTCAACTCCATGACTAGTTTAATTGCTTGAAAAACTTTACTGAAAAAAATCCTGAAGTCAACCATGATATCAATGGCAAAGAATGACACTAATGTCAGTGAGCACTGTAGTGCACAAGCCTATAATTCCAGCAACTCAGGAGGCTAAAGCAGGAGACTCACAAGTTCAAGGCCAGAGACAGCCTGCAAAATTTAGCAAGACCCTGTTTTAAAATAAAAAAATATACAAGGGGTTGGGGATGCAGCTCAGTGGTGGAGCATTTGCCTAGTATGCATGAGGCCCTGGGTTCAATTCCCAGTACAAAAAAAAAAAAAAAAAAAAAAAAACCCTACCCAGGCAAAGAAAGAAAACACAGAAAGGAGCAACAAATCACTTCAGCAGTTAAGGATACTCTGCCTCATCTTCAAAGTTTAGCTACCTCCATCATAGGTCTGAAAACACACATCTCAGATTTCTCAACAGTAATATAGTGTCTTCATGGGATGCAAAACAATATTTATGTTATGATATACGTTTAATAGATTTTTAATAGACTCCAGGGAGTTTTAAGCTTCTTATCTTGGATTATGTTTACCAACTATAATTTACAATCATTGTCAGTAATAAATTTGATCTCTACTTTAAGATAACAATTATGTTTCGAATTATAACTTCAACATAAATAAAGTGTAGGACTTAGAAGCTCAAAATTAGGATAAACCATATTTCATACTAGATATTGGATGATTCTCATTTGTAATACTTAAAGGCAGTCACATGTTCAAAAAGATTCTCAAACTTGCATAGTCTTTATTTAGGAAGAGGGAAAAATTCAGTGGATAAAAATACTGAATATTAATGGTCACCACTCAGGAAAAAAATCTTCAAAATCATACTGGTGATATGTTAGCTTTTATTAAATAGCTCCTATAAGAATTTTATTTTCAAATTTTTCATATTCTTAAGCTGAAGTCTTGGTTGTTGTTAGGTGCTGTCGAGTCATGTCCAATGCGTAGCAACCCTCAAAGGGTTTCCAATGGCTGATTATTTTGGGGAGTGCTTCTGGAGTGGATTGTCACATCCTTCTTCCATTTTTGCAGTGCTGGGATCAAACCCAGGTCCTCAGCGTTTTGCAAAGCAAAACTCCTACCAACTGAACTAAACCCCAGTCCAAAGTATTGGTATTCTATGATAAATTAATCCTCACAATCAAAGCTTTCTAAAAATTAAATAAAAATTAAATTAATTTAAAATCAAATTAGTTCTCATAACCTTTATAGTCTTTGCCTTCCTGATTATAAACTAAGATCTTGACATTACAGTAACAAAATTTTAGAAATATTATCTAACAGAAGGCAACTGTTAATAGCAAAAATAACAACAGCAAACACTATTTTAAATACTTTACATGTGTTATCTATGAGGCAGGTATAGATAAGAAAACTAAGGCAGAAAGAAGTTACGTAACACAGAGAAGCAAGATCACGCTAGCTAGTTAGTAACAGAACTGAGGTTCAAACTCAGACACTTGACTAACTCCAATGCTTTCAACCATGAAGAAATACTACCTCTTTAGTCCCTCTACACTACTGAATGGAATAGCATGTGATTAAAATACTATTTAAAAACATATAAATGCAAAAATACTCAAAGAAACTAAAAAATATACAAGTATGCAGAAGTGTAATTTTAGCTAATGAAGACACATGTATGTACTCATGTAAAAATAAGGAAAAATATATTAAAATATTACTAGTTGTTATCTCTAAGTGGTAGACTTATAACCACATATCTGCACACTTCTTAATGTTTTCCTAATATTTTATTATGACCTTTAATACACATTTGTTGTACCACCCTGGAGTCTGATCTCATCAGATCTCAGAAGCTAAGCATGGTCGGGCCTATTAGTACTTGGATGGGAGACCACCTTAGAATACCAAGTGCTGTAGACTTGGGAGAAGGACTCGGCAGCTCACTCCCAAAACAAAAATCAAAATACACATTTAAAATTATATATTTCTCTCTTTAGGGATACTGAATGTGCCTTATTTGTACTTGTAATACAACAGAAACATCATACATATCCATCAATTGGGAATGATTAAATAAATTATGGTACATTCACACTAAAGAATATGTCCTCATAAAGACAATAAAGTAGCTCCTATTCTGGCAATGAAAGACAACCAAGATATAAAATTAAAGGAAAAAAGATTAAATGAGGCAATATATGTAAAATACTCAGCTAGGCAGAACAAATAGGTTGTAAATTATGTAAATAACAAATTGTTGTTGTCAGGTACCATCCTGCCATGTCTGAATGACAGCAACCCTCACAGGGTTTTCAATGGCTGATTGTTTCGGGATTGCTTTGCCATGTCCTTCTCCCATTTGCTGCAGTGCTGGGGATTGAACCCAGAGTGCCTCTCTGAGGTCTCTGAGGTCCTATCAACTGAGCTAAACCCCAGCTTAAATAACAGATTAGGTAAATGCAAAGGATCTACCAGAGACACAGTAAACTATTAAATGTAATTCCTTGATCAAGCTAGTAGTGGTAACTGTGATGGTAGTAGCAAAGAAGACTCAGTTTTCACTCTATATTTATTTATAATTTAATGATTCTTACAATGAGAACAGATATGTGCATTACTTTTTTTTTTTTTTTTTTTGGTGGTACTGGGGGTTGAACCCAGGGCCTCGCGCCTGCATGCTTTAAAAGTGCTGGACCACTGAGCTGCATCCCCAGCCCATTTTTTTAACTTTTTGAGACAAGGTCTTGCTAAGTTACACAGACTGCCTCTCATCTCGAACTTGCGATCCTCCTGCCTCCACCTCCCAAGCTGCTGGGATTACAGGCATGCACCACCATGCCTGGCTGTATTTTTTTTTCTTTTAAGAAAAAAAGCTTTATATATTAGTATGGCAATGTTAAACTCTAATCTACAGATTCTCTGGGAAGGGCTATACTGCAGTCAAGTCATAAGAAACCTAAAGGCCAGATCTGAAGTATATCTAAATTCCCCAGAGATTCTGGAATTTTCTTATTTTACTACAACAAAAGTTACAGGGTATTCCTTAAGGCTGTAAACAGGGCCTGCAACACTAGGATTTATATTTAAAGTTATCTGTCCCTTGGCTGACTGTTCCTGTAGACTGATTTTTTTTTTGAAGAATATTTCTATCTTAGTTACCGTATCACCACTAGCACAAAGTGTGTGCACAATAACAGCTATCATTTACATTGTATTTGTTGTGCATCACATATTGTTTGAAGGACACACACACACACACACACACACACACACACACCACTCATTCCTTCTAACACAAGAAATGGAAGCACAAGGAAGTTAAGTAAGTACTTTAACCAAGGGTACACAGTGGAATCTCTGGCTATCAGGTCTCAGATGGGTGCTCTTAACCCCTATGAGATAGACATATCACACATGTTTAATAAAATGTTTGCAAAAGATCAAACATGAGTAAAGATACCTTCCACACATTTACCTGACAGATTTTTCCACAGCCACACACAGACACCTCTTGCAATAAACATGTTTACCCAAGGTTCCGAACAGAGAATTGAAAGGCACTTTTAACATACCTTAAAGAAGGATGCTGAGGTACTTCCAAGGCGGAGTACATTCTACATAGCTTATTTCTTAAAAAAAATATGTTCTCTAACCTGGTTCAAACAGATACTGTAAGTATCAAAAAGGTAGCAAAAAGGGAGGGGTAAATATGATCAAAGTATTTCATATCCATACTATATTTGAAAATCTCACAATGAAGTTATTTTGCATGATTAATATGTACTAAAAAAGTGACAAAATTAAAATACAAGATTAAAGAAAGTTCTAAAGTAGCACAAGGGTTTCAAAGCTTAAGAAAAATTCCTGTGAAAAAGTGGACAGGAGCCAAAGGACAATGAAAAGAAAGCTTTAAAAACCTTAAAATCTCTCTCTATATTGTTTGTTCATCTAGTTATTCATTTGTTGTCTGATTTGTTCACTCAAATACTAAGAGTTCACCATGTGCCAGTATTCTTTTATATCACAAATTTCAAACTCAATCTATTTTGGATCTGCCTATGGAAAGTTATATCCAATTTTATAACAGAAAAGGGAACAAGGGATCCTTTTAAAGAAATTTGCTTAGCTGGGCACTCTGGCACATGAGGCAGAGGCAGGAGGATCACTGGTTTCAGACCAAGGCAGCCTGAGCAACTTGAGACTATGTCTCAAAATAAAAAATAATGGATTAGGGGGGCATCCTAGTGGCAGAGCATTTGCCAAGCACACACAAGGTCCTGGGTTCAATCCTACAATACCAGAAAGAGAGAGAGGGAGAGAAGGAGAAAGAAAGAGGGATGGAGTAGGGAGGAAAGGAGGCAGAAAAGGAGGCAGAGGAGGGAGGGTGGGAAGAAGAAAGGAAAAAGGAATTTGCTTAGTATCTGAATTTGTAACAAAAGATTAATAAAAATCAAAATATATCCCAATCCTTAAAAGTTCCAACTTTCTGCCTTTGAACTTTATTTTTACCATAGTATTTTTCAGCTGGAAAATTTTATCTCCACAAACTATTATGAAAAAGAGGGAAACACAGAGCACTTGTCACTAATGAGTGAAAACTGCAATATTAACCAATAGGCCTTTTTAAATTATTAAGTTGTCTACATATAATTTTAAAAACAACTAACAACTAAAAGTAAGCTATGCTATGTCATTAGATTTTCCCATTTATAAGACAATAAATTTAATTCATACTTTCAAAAATAATTGTTGTGCTTAATATTATAATCAAGTGATTTTTAAAAATGAAGAAACACTCATAAATGAAGTTGAGATCACTAGAAAAAATAAAGATAACATCCCAGGGACAGTTGTTTTATAAAAACTATGCCATTTCAATCAGTCTTAAATTTTTGAATTCTGTGTTTTAGATTTGTCTAAAAGGATCATGTCTGACAAATAGGCATGGGCTTACTAATTTTTAATGCCGAAAACACAAACTTTAATATCAAACCCTACACATACGAAATAGTTAACTCTTGTTGCTTTGAGAGGTATAGAACTACAATTCTAAAACCTGTAGTTAGTTTGAACATTCTCACTACATTTTTACCAAAAATACTGAGCAGTAAGAAAATTGGATTGTCTTAGTTTCAAATGCTAATTCTAACCTATCAGAATCAAGCAGAAAACATAAGCGACACTTATACCAAAAGCAGGAGGCTGGGTAACCAGCACTAACTGCATAACTAGTCCAAAAATGAAAGGAGGAGGAAGAAAACAAACAAAGAAAGAGAGAACTTTATTTTCATGAATTAAAATCTATTTCCTCAGCAAATCAGGGGACTGAGACAGGAGGATGATGAGTTAGGCCACAGGTACCCTGCACCACTTAGCAAGACCCTGTCTCAAAAAGAATAATAAAAGGACCTGAGGGTGCAACTCAGTGGTAGAACACTTGTCTAGCATGTGTGAGGCCCTAGATTCAACCTCTTAGTATTGAGGGGAAAAAAAATGAATTCCTTGATAGGACTAATCCAACACCGTATTTGAATTTAGATTATTTTCTCCTGCTTCAGAAATAGACCCATGTTAACAGTCTTAGATATGAATGGTATATAGTATTTCAATTATTAATATATTTAAAATGGGAGAAGGACCTGGTGGCCCACTCCCCCCAAAAAACAATCAGCCACTGAAAACCCTATGAATAACAAATCAGCACTAATACAGTGCCAGGCATGGCACAGTGTTGGCGAGTGTTTCATCTATTGCACATAGGGTCAGTATGAGTCAGACTCAGCTAACTCAACGGCACCTAACAACAACATTTTTAAAAATTGTATTTAATAAGAAGCATCCATGAGAAAGCACAGTAACTTAATCTAAATCTTTAAAATCCATGAATGGTAAGTTGTTTATTTTACCACTAAATATCATAAACTATTGAGTTCAAAAATAAGAACAAACAAAAGAACAGTCAAGAGACCAATCCTCCTTGACCTCCCACAAATCATTCTTGACCTCAAATACAACAGTATGTAACCACAATATCTAAACTCAGAGCCCAGACACCATTAGAACCACAAAGACAATGGCAGTCAACAGGTAGAAAGATTGGACGGTCTCCAAACTGCATAAGGTGCTCTGCAGTGGGGAAACAGGAATCAACTAGGACAGGTTAAAATATTCTGATGGCTCAGTAAACATGTTTGTGTAGAAGAGTGCACTAATAGATACTTCATACAAGTTGAACCACAAAAATAAGACCAAAAATAACACACTTAAAGTCTAGCCTTAAGATGGAAGCCAACGGTCTTAACTCTGGAGACAGGCATTTTTTCTACCTTTATCAACTCACAGTCTTTAACACAAATTAATATTTGTAACTGTCTACTCTAAACTTTGGGCTGAGATTTAGCTCAGTTGGTAGAGTGCTGCTCTGCAGTCTCTGAGGTCCCGGGTTCGATTTCCAGCACCGCAAAAATGGGAGAAGGATGTGGCAATCCACTCCCTAGGCAATCCCGAAGCAATCAGCCATTGAAAATCCTATGAGGGTAGATACAAGTCGGATAGGATTCGATGGCACCTAATAACAACTCTAAACTTTGGGCTGGGGTTGGCTCAGTTGGTAGAGTGCTGCTCTGGGCACTGTGAGGCCCTGGGTTTGATCCCCACCGTGGCAAAAATGGGAGAAGGACCTGGCAACCCACTCCCAAAACAATCAGCCATTAAAATGCCTAGAAACAGCAGAGAAGCACTGACATAGTGCTGGGCATAGCACAGTGTCAGGGAGTGTTCGTTCTGTTGTACACAGGCTCACTATGAGTCGGACCTCACTCGATATCTAACAACTCTCGACTTTGGAATTAGGACAAAAAATGTTTTAAGTTACTACCTGACATAAAACCACAATATCTTGTATATATCTTTCTGAAATGAACAGCATGACTAGTGTATGTTTATGACTCTAGACTCAAGAGTAAATTCAAACTGACCTATTTGGGGAGGAAATACTGGGATGAGGAATTGTGAAGAGAGAGCCCAGGGTAAATCAGATGCATAAAATAACTGATGCTAGATGCTGACTCCGCTCAGCAATAGTGTTTTAACAAAAACAGGGCCATCTTTCAAGCTCTGAGTCTCTACATTTTTAAGATATATAGAAACTATACTGAAGACAAAGAAAAGAAATTAAAAGAAATATTTGAAGGTGTGTGTATAGAGAGAGAGAAAGAGAGAGAGAAAGAGAGAGCGAGAGAGAGAAAGACAGAGAGAGACTGATTTAAGTGCTGTGGAAGTCTAAACTAGAACTTCAACAGGTAACATCAATTTTCAAATATACAAAGTGCTACCAGGACTCTTATTCCAGGCAGTGGCCTATATACTTTAAATGCATTATCTCATTTAACCTCCATAGTAACTCCTGAGAGAGTTATCATCATTTCAAAAGGAGGCAATATGCTCCAGAAGCAATCAGTAACTTTCTGAAGCTCACAAATGGAAAGGCTGGGACTAACTCTGAGGTGTCTGCCTGCGTTCATATCCTATGCTGTAAACCACCAGACATGCTAACTCTTCAAACAAGGAGAAAAGCAAAGTAAAATTATAACAAGAAAAGAATTTAATAAATGAGTGTTCTTTATTTTTAATGAACAAAGTTAAAGAAGGAAATTAATTCGCAGAGATTTTACTTTAACGATCCAATAACCATTTGTTTGGAAAATTTTGAGAGTTTGGCCTGAAGCATGAAACTGAACACTGAATTTCTTGACATTACTTTGAAACCTAAAAATCTACATGCATGTGCTATTAAATAACTCCAGCCCCAACAACTAAGGAACCACCATGAACTACCTTATGTCAAATCTGTTATGCATTTTCTATTCTGATTTCTTCCAATTCTTCAAGTTTTGAGTTTCCTAGACCTTCTTTAAAAAAGATAATATTGTTTCTGCCATCTTGATTTTGGGAGCTCATTTAAAATGGAAAAATTGCAAGAAGAAAATCCTCACCCTTCAATCAGTTGTCTTTCGAAAAACTTTTAATTATAAAAGGATATCTTTACATAGCCTCTATAGGTTGTTGAGTAACCACCACTTACTTTTTACATTACCTCTTACAGTAAAATTTCTACAAGAAGAAATAGAATCCCACTTGATCCAAGGTTACTAAATTTTCAAATGAGAAAAAATTATATAACAGATGGGACCAAGGAAAATCTAAAAATTCATTTACAATTGGAGCTGATGCACAGTAGCTAATTCATTCATTCACTTTAAAGCTGTTTTTAATATTCTTAACTGATGAATACCAGAGAAACGAGTATTGTATTGCATAGAAAAAGTGACTGGTGTATAACTTAATGCATTGTAATAAATATAATTCAGTATATATTGAGAATGGAAAATTGGCACTACTCATTGGTAATCTGCCTTAGGTTTTCAATATAGCAGCCTCATCGTATCAAAAGCATTGTAATCACTTTTGCAAAATTAATTGCAACTAATTCTGGTAACTCCTGGAATTAAGCCTAGACTTGTTTACTCACTTTTTAAATTTTCTAAATGTTTTCTTTTGTGTACACAAACTGAGAACTTTTACTGAATAAGGACCAAGACATGAGAAACAAAGAAGTAAGAACATAAACAAGTTTATCTTTGGCTAAGACTGATAAGGGAAATTAATCTCTCCTAGAAGAGTGGAAGGACTTAACAGTAAAGCCAGTATACTAACCACAAGCCTTGGTATAAATCTTCAATTCCTTAAAATGATTTCCACTATGCGCATGCCTGTAATCCCAGCGATCAGGAGGCTGAGGCAGAAGGATCACAAGTTCGAGGCCAGAGACAGCCTGAGTAATTTAGGGAGACCCTGTCTCAGAATAAAAAAAAAATTTTAAAGGGCTAGGAGGTGTAGTGCAGTGGTACAGCGCTTGCAAAGTTTGCCCACGGCTCTGGGTTCAGTCTCACAATACTATCAAAAGAAAAAAGAAAAGACAGAAAGAGAAGAAAAAAATCTCCAAGGCTAAAACACTGAGGTAGACAAAACTGTGTGTGTTTGCGGTGAGTTAGGAGAGCTGGACTCAATTCTTAACTCTTTTATAATGTACTCCTTAGACTCAAACTCAAGGTGTTTTATAAACTTGTATTAAGTTCTAACACTTGATTACCTCGCATATATGTTCTCTTCTGATATACTTCAATTTCAGGAAAATGATTGTTCTAAAATTTTTTCAACATTTTACTGCTGTATTTCATTTGCTCTGATCATATACACCCCCTTTCCCCGAATCTCATTAAAATTTCTGCCTAAGTTTAACCAAAATATCACTAAGATATTTTACAGGATGAAGGAAACGTAAGGTCTGGACTCTGTGACAGGTGATACAAAGTCAAGTATCCAATTTTGTTCTGTTTAAAATGTTGCTATTCCCCTAAATTCCCGTAAATGTGACTCTGAGGCATGGCAAGTTTCCCTACACACACACACACACACACACACACACACACACGCACACCCCGGGCGACTACACCAAAACGAAACAAAACCTGCACGTGCAAACTAAAAAGTTAGCATCTTCAGGCCTTCGAAGCAAATCTCTAAATGCACAAAGGCAAGGACACTCGCCGTAGATGGACAAGATCGCATCTACCCACGGGGGGCCCTTGGCCAGGCATCCAGAGGGCCCCGCGCCCACTGGGAAGCCAGCAACCAGCGCGCAGCGCCCGCCTCGGGGCCGAGTTTTCAATGGAACCGGAGAGGATGGAGGCGGGAAGGAGCGGAAGCTCGGGGTGCAAACGGCGGCGACCGAGCTGCGGCTCTTTTCTCTTCCCGGGGTTTTCAGGCTGGGTAAAGTCCCCTCCGGATGGGGCACTGCGCAGGCTGCGCCCCGGAGGCCGCGGGGTGGGCGGCGCAGGGTTCCGCGGCCGGGGTAGGGGGACGGGGAGACCTAGCGGGGCTCAGACCCCGGCCCCTGCTGAAAACACTTTCCAGGCGTCTCCCACCCCCCACGACAAGATGGCGACGTGGACAGCGGGGGAGCCCGGCCCGCGAGGTTTGGGGAGAAAGAGGGGCGGGGGGAAGAGGCAGAAACAAAAAGGCCGGCCCCCCTCCACGAGCGCCGGGGCCGGCGGGGAGCCCGGGGCGGGCCGGGGGCGGGGGCGCCGGGGAGGAGGCCAGGGGCTTACTTTTTCTTGTCGTTCGCGCCGCCGGCGCCCTCCATGGCGAATCGGTCCCCGCGACGCCTTCACGGCCGGGGCCCCCAGGCTCGCTCCGGCCTAAGCGCTGGCTCCCTCCACACGCGGAGAGAAAGGGCAAGTCCCGGGATGGGGGTGCGAGGCGGGAAACCCCTCGTGAGCGCGGTGGCGGGAGAAGCAGGCGGCACTCGCAAGGTCCAGGTTCGGACAGAGCCCCTCCTCGGGCTGCTTGTCACGGCCTGGCTCCACGCACCGCCCGCGACCACAGCGAAGACGGTCCTCGCGTCCCCTCAGACGAGGCGGCTCTGTGCACTGAGAATCTGAGGCAGCGGCAGGGGGCAGGCAAGGGCGGAGGCGCGCGCGGGGAGGGGAGGGGACGAGAGGAGCGGAGCGCGCCCGCCCGTCGAGCCGGTGCGCGCTCCCGCAGGCCCGCCTCACCTGAGGGGGAGGCGGGTGCCCCGAGAGCCAATGGCGAGCGACGCAGGCTGCCAGTCCCCACCCCAGCCCACGTTCCCACCAGCCAATCAGAAAGCGGTCAGCTGAGGCACAGCTGGGACGAGCTGAGGCGCTCACGTGCTTGTCTGTGTGCAGCTGGGGAGGAAAGAGAAAGGGGCTAGGGGTGCGGCTGAGCCCTGGTCTGGGGATTGTGCGCCTTCTTTTAGAGAAAGCGGAGGCTGGCTTTGGGAGGCGCTGCTGAGAAGGAGTTAGCTTGTCAAGTCCCAAGCCTGCATTGCATGTTCCTGCTCTCTCTGCAGTAATACAAGTCTCCAGCTCTCCTAGGTAGCAATGCTGGACAGGGTTGCTGCATAGCTCTCGTGAGTTCCAGTTGGTGGAAAAAATCAGACTTGGCGTCGTGGCAGCAAGCAAGCCCCTTGGTGTTTTTGCACATGTGTGTTATAGCGGGATCCTTCTTTGCCAGGTTACCCAACCGCGTGTCAGTCACTGAGCGTACTCTGCCTTAGGAAAACGGGAAACTCTCCATTTCCATCAAGTTTTCCTGTGCCAAAGTTTGATTACCGAGGAAATGCAAATAGAGATATAAAACAAATTCCTCTTGTAAATCTCTCAAAGGAAGTATTTAAAGTTGCAAGGAAATCTTAAAATCTGAAACTATCTCTTAAGGATTTACAAATATATATAAATAGCTTTAATAAATGAGGGCATACATCTGAATTTCAGGGAAAGAGTAGGGGAAATGGCTTTAGATAATATTGTATTTTGCTTTCTTGACACTTTTAAGAGAGCCAAAGATAATCTTAAGTAGATTCAGAAAGGGGAGGAGGCTACCGTTTGAGGCTTACTGCTTTGAGTTCAGTTCACTATGAATACTGCAGGAAAAGAGGGAGGCATCCTCAGAACAGGGCTGAGGAGTGCTTAACCAGTAAACTTAACATGGTGACAGCCAGCATTGCCTGTTTGCTAATATGGCTCCCCAAGCTACTGAATAAAAATCATATTTTGTCTTGGAAGCATAAATTTTACGCCTGTCAGTGTGTTTTTTTTTAAAGCTATATTTTGAGCTCTAAAGAGGAGTACTGGGCCTGTAAGAACACTTGACAGTAGATTCTTTACTTATCTTGGCCTATATAACATAACATCCAACTCTGTTTGATAGGACAACCACCAATGCATACAGTGCCCATTTTTAACTGGTCAATAGACCCATTAAGATATGACTACAGATTGATCTTAGTGCCATGTTTATGTTTCAGATCTATAACACTGAATGTTAACTAGTCTCCAAAAGAACCACAGAAAATATTTGAGAAGAGGAAAGGACCAAAAATAATTGCTTATGTTTTTTTAAATCGTGGAAAGAATAACTCTGTAAATGGCTCCAGAACTGAGTGAGTTTGAATACAGGCACTAACACAAGCAAATCGTTTAACCCCTCTGTGCCTCAGTTTACTCATTTGTAAAGTGGAGAAAATAGTATTTATGTCACAATTATGGATGATTAAATGAGATCACACATGTAAAGCACTTGAAACAATATGTGGCACATAGCGTGCAGTCAGTAACTGTTGGTGGACTTGTTTTCATTATTATCATACCCAAATTTGTGTCTCTCCTGGTAGTTATTAGTTGGGCTTCTGTTACAGTTAAGCCAGTTTTAACTATTCAAGAATGCCAATTATGTTTATATAAATCTATATATTTTCTCTATTTTCAACATTGGAACTATCCAAAGTGTTCCTATCCTTATATGTGAAGATACCTGCAGAGATCTTCAGTCATTTCCCTTCTCATAATATGTAAGCAATTCTCTCTGGCCAGTGATTTATAGCTATAGCATGTAAAGTTTGTTGCATCAAAAGTTGAGCCTTCTCACTTAAGATTATGTAAAAAGGTTTAAATAGAATGATAATTCAATCAACAAAAGTTATTTTGAACACTCCTTAAATTTGCCCCAAAACTGAAGCTGCCTTTTGAAAAATGTATATATATATGGAAAGTAGTGCTAGCCAAACAACTAGGTTTTACACAATTACAAAGGAGCCAAATAGTATCCCCTAATATAAGTAGTCATATTAAATAGCAGAATCCTAAAAGGCAAAATTTCTAATGGAATAAAATTTAAATCATCATGTTTACAGCCACCTATTAAAAATGCATTTAGATTACTACTATATATCTTGATGAACAGTATTAATCACTTCTGAATCTTTGTCAAATGTCCAAGATTCATTCCAACTCAACAGAATTTTTAAACAGTTTACAAGACTGCTTGCAAAGTCGTTCCATTCACCCTTAACCCATATTTAGTAGAATATTGGTTAGTGATTCAAAAGAAGTCAGGGTAAAACTTGAATTTTAGGTAACTACTAAAAATTGTGGAGCATTGAACATGTTAAAGGTGAAATACACCAGATGCACACAATTTAAATGACAAACTATGTTAGCAAGACCTGTGTTCAATAAGTGATTCTTGCATGGTGGCACATGCGTGTAATCCCAGCTGCTCGGGAGGCGGAGGCAGGAGGATCACAAGTTCCAGACCAGAGGCAGTCTGCGTAACTTAGCGAGACCCTGTCTCAAAAAATGGAAAAAAAAATGGGCTGAGGGTGCAGCTCAGTGGTCCAGCATTTGCAGAGCATGCAAGAGCCAGGCCTTGGGTTCAACCCCCAGTACTACAAAAAAAAAAGCGATTCTTAGCTTATTATTATTCTTTGTTATTTCTTCTCTTCCCTTGCCTTGTTCTTTTCCTTCTCCTTATCTTCCTCCTTCAGACTCATAACAAAAAGAACAAGAAAAAAGTGTACTATTTGGAAAGAAAGTGCTGTGAAATCTTTTTTTCTTTCAAAAATCAAAATGGAAATAAATATGTATATGCATTTAAGACTGAAAACTTGGCAGTAGCACTTTTCAAATAAGATAGACATTTTTAGCATGAGTTTACAAAGGAATGTCAGGGTGCCTCCAGTTTCCTGTGCCACCTGTCAAACCTTGGACATTTTCACTCCCATCCATACAATAAGAAAAAAACAACCAAACACTAAACCGTCTGAAAATTTATGACTCTTCTTTGTTCCCTTAGAGAACTGAAGCAACAGGGGGACCTGCTACCCCCCAAACTAGAGAGGAAGACACAGGTATAGAGAATCATAGCTTGCCAGAGGATCACAGTTTACCAGGAACAGAAGCCATTGCCACTAGAGCCAACATCAGCAGGAACACTTTAAACTCTAATTGAGGAATTGATGGAGGCTCAATCTAGACTAGCTTGAGAATTAACAATTCCAAATGGGCTCAACATGAGGACCCACAACACTTTCCTTGATCTTTTGCCGTTATTGGTTTTTGCTTTCCTGAGTTTATCTCTAGGAACACTACCATATTCTCATGGTGAAAATCTATGAACAATCGCTTCTTGCTTTTGACAGGGGAAAGGAAAAGTAACCCTTTTAAAATACTCCCAGAGCTCTCTACTTCTCAAGAAGGCCTGCTTTCAAGAGAAACTATTTTATCAGAGCCTTATCAATTGGGATCTATCAAACCATAACCAATCTAGGCAAAGAGAAATACCCAACTCGAGCCAACTCTAGCCTTCCATATTGTAGAAGGGAAATATTCAGCTCAGGCTTACTAAAAGATTGAAACTTAATCATAGTACTACAGAATGCTGCCCCATCTCCTCACCTTACCACAACATCAGAAGTGCTCCTGTGTAATAATAGGACATGACAGCTAAAAAAAACTCAAGCTTCTGACCCTATTTTAAGAGCCTTTAAGGACATGTAAAGACAATATAGGAAAACAAAACAAGGACACTGGAGGAAATTTTAGTCTCTGCTACAGCAAACAGTAATAGCCTAACTCCTAGCCACATAACTATGAAACCTCACACTAAAGGGCTATCTACTATGTTCCTCTTAGATGATACAGCATGTCTAGCTTTCAACAAGACACTAAAAGGCAAAAAACTCAATGTGAAGAGACAAACTAATCACCAAAATCAGACTCAGATATGGCAGAGACCATGAATTTATAATAACCAATTAATACATCAAGAACACAAATGGAAAAAGTATATGACACACAAGGCAAGATGGGTAATCTGAACACAGATATAGAAACTCTTAAGAATAAAAATGAAGTGATAGAATTTTTTTTTTAAAAAAAAGAAAAACATAGTAACAAAGAATGCCTTTCATGGACTCATCAATAAACTGGACACAACTCAGGAAAGAGTGATGAAGCTTGAAAATATGTCAATACAAACTTCTAAAGCTGAAATGCAAAGAAAAAAATGAAAAAATGGAACAGAATACCTGAGAACTGTGGGTATGGGACAGTGACAAAAGGTATAACTGATATAATGGGAATACCAGATGAAAGGATGGAAGGACAATTCAAGGACAACGGCTGAGAATTTTCCAAAATTAATGACAAAAAACAAACCATAAATCTATGAATCTCAGAAAAATCAACCGGAGTAGATGCAAAAAAATTCTACATCTAGCATATTCAAGTTGTTACCGGAGTCTTAGGGCAAAGCCCTGGCACCAACAGACTAGGGTTGGCCACCAGTCCCCAATACACCAGTTACAGAGAGAAGTAGTGGTGAAAAGTAGAAAAAGGGGATTTAATCAATGTGCACACTGGGGAAAAGAACAGATGAAGAGGTCCAGTAACCCCATGTCCATCTTCGGGGAACTGATATGAGTTTTAGGTTTAAATAGGGGAATAATTAGGAGTAGAGGGAAAGAGATATGCATAAATAAGCAGTCCTAACGTGTAGTCTGGTTGAGGATGAATTCAGTTCTGCTTCTGCAGAGTGGTCCCAGGAAGTTGTTATTGTTGTCATCACTTCAGGGGTAGTTTCAGTCCCTTGTCAGAAAGATGTTCATTAATCAGTGTTCCCCCAAATCCAAGGTGGCTGCATGGTTAGAGCAAAGACTAGTGACTTTCCAGTGCCTCTTGGGATTTGGAACAAGAACTTGTGGGTTCAAGTGAGGAGCCAATGCTTTTTAGCAAAAGCAATCTATAGGTGCTTATTATAAAACTGGAAAATCAAAAAGAAAACCTTGCTTGGTGCAGTGGTGCAAACCTATAATCTGAGGACTTAGGAGGCTGAGGCAGGAAAATCATAGTACAGGAAGTAGAGACCCTGTCTCGAAAAGTCAAGGGCTGGAGATGTAGCTCAGTGGTAGAGTATTTGCCTAGGATATGCCTAGCACCAGAAACGAGGGAGGGGAAGGAGAGACTCTAGAAAGAAAAGTTGGAAGAGCAAGAGAATAGGGGAGGAAACACTTTACTTATAAAGGAGAAAGAAAAATTACATCAAACTTCTTTTTAGAAGTCATGCACACAAGAAGAGAGTGGAATGAATTATTTAAAATGTTGAAGGAAAAAACCCCACCAATTTAAAATTCTGTACTCAGTGAAATTATCCTTCAAATAAGTAACAGAAAAATAGTAAAAGTATCCTCCTTTCTTCAAAAGGAAGTCTGAAAGTCTTTCTTAGAAAATAAAATGAAGGACATTTTTTTTTTTGCCAGCAGATCTGCTTTATAAGAAATGTTGAAAGATCATCTTCAGAGAGAAGGAAAATAATATATATCAGAAACTTGAAATTACATAAAGGAAAGACATAGAAGGAATAAATTGAAGAAAAATAAAACATTTTATTTTATGTACCCTTAATTGTTCTAACGTAATAATTTGTCCAAAAAATTCATTGTAAAAATGTACTCGGGATTCTAGCTTAGGGAAAAGTGAAACAAGTGACAGCAGCATTAAAATGGATGGAAGGGAGGAATTGGGGAAACTATTATAAGTTATTTTCATTATCACTGAGGCAGGATAATATTTGGAAATGGACTTGGAATAGTGATATATATATATAGATATATATATACACACACACACACACATATATATATAATGTACATACATATATGTATGTATTGAACATACATTTTGTTGTTAGGTGCTGCTGAGTCAGGTCCAACTCATAGCAACCCTGTGTACAAAAGAATGAAACACTACCCAACATTGCTCCATGCATACAGTCTTTTTATGTTTGAGCTCACTGTTGCAGCCACAGTGTTTCTTCTCATTTTGAGTTGTGCAACATCAGCAAATGGAAATCCTAGAGGCTTTACTTCACTCCCATCATTAAGGTTGACTCTATTTTGAGGAGGCAACTCTTCCCCAGTTGTCTTTTGAATGCCTTCCAGCCTAGGGGGCTCATTTTCTGACACTATATTTGACAGTGCTTCTCTGCTATTCATACAGTTTTCAATGGCTAATTGTATGGGGAGTGGGCAGCTGGGTCCTTTCCCTAGTCTGTCTTAGTCTGGAAGCTCAGCTGAATCCTGTCTACCATGGGTGGCCCTGCTGGTATCTGAAATACTGGTAGCATAGCTTTCAGCATCACAGCAACACACAAGCCCTCACAGCGTGACAAGCTGACAGACACATGGGAGTCAATATACATACATATATATGTATATCTAATACATATATATTTTAAGCTTTAGAGCAATCCTTTAAGGTTTTTTGAATGTATTATGGATATACTAAAAGAGAAAAAAAAAAACAGAAAAATGCTCAAAGATAACCAAAGAAGACAAAAAAAGTAGAAGACTAAAAGGAAGCAATGGACAAGGGCAACAAAGAGAATTCCAAAGAATTGACCAAAAAACAACAAAATGAAACAAAGCCAAACAAAAATCACACCTGAAACAAGCCATTATACTAAGGTTGCAGGATATAACCTTAATATATAAAAATCAATGTCTTTCCTATACAACAATGAGCAATTGGAATTGTAGTGAAAAACACAATAACACACAATATTGTAGCCTAATACAGTAGCACAAAAAACTGAAGTAATGAATCCAAGAAAATATGTGAAAGACCTGTGTGAGGGAAACTACAAAGCTCTGATGAAGAAATTAAAGGAGATATTTCATATTTGTGGATAGAAAATTCAATAGTATTAAGATGTCAGTTCTTCCTCCCCCCAACTAATCTGTAGATTCAGTGCAATCCAAATAAAAACCCCAAAAACTTACTTAATGGATATCAACAAACTGATCCTAAAGTTTATATGGAAATGCAAATTTCTGAACAGGTAATATAGAAAGAGAACAAATTCAGAGCTATGACTCTACCTAACTTCAAGACTCACTATAAAACTATAGTAATCAAAACAGTGTGGAACTGGTAAAAGAATAGACAAAATAGATTAATAGAACAGACTAGAGTGCCCAGAAATAGATCCACATAAAAATAGCCACCTGTCTTTGCAAGGAGAACAAAGGTAATTCGAAGGAAAAATGATAGATTTTTTAACAAGTGGTGCTGGAACAACTGGACATGCCCATGCAAAACAATCGAGACTCTGACCTTACTATATCTTTCACAAAAATTAGCTCAAAATGGATCTTAGACCTAAATGTAAAACTGCAAAACTATAAAATTTCTGGAAACATAAGAGAAATGCCAAATGATGTTGGTTTGGGCAATGATTTTTTAGATACAATATAAAGAGCAAAACCAATAAGAGAAAAAAGTTATGAAGTTGGATTCATTATATTTAAAAACTTTTTCTTGAAAAATACATTGCTCAAAAAACAAAAAGGTAAAGACACATACTGGGAGAAAATATTTGCAAAACACATTTCTGATAATGGACTAGTATCCAAAATAAAGAACTCTTAAAATTCAACAATAAGAAAAAAAACTCATTAAAAATGGGTGTAAAGTGGCGGAGGATGTAGTTCAGTGGTAAGTGCTCACCTAGTATGCATGAGGCCCTAGGCTCAATCTCCAATACCCCCCCAAAAGGGCATAAGATTTGAACAAATTTCACTAAAGATGTACAGATAGTAAACAAGCATATGAAAAGATGTCAGTATCATGTGTCATTAGTGAATTTTTAATTTAAACAAAAATGAGATACAATAATACTCTTAAAATGGCTAAAATTTGAATGAAAGATAATACTATGTGCTGGTGAGGATGTGGAACAACAAGAACTCTCATTCATTGCTGCAGGAATGCAAAATGATTCAGCCACTTCGGAAAACAGGTTTTCAGTTTATTACAAAGCTAAACATAGATTTACCATACAATCCAACAATTGGGTTCCTGAGTATTTACCTGAATAAGCGGAACATTTAAATACACACAAAACCTGCACACAAATGTTTGTAATTGTTTTATTCATAATTACCAAAAATTAGAAGCAACCAAGATTCACCAGTAGGTGAATGGATAAACAAATAATGGTACATCCATATGCTGGAATATTATTCATCAATTAAAAATGCTTTATCAAGCCCCAAAGGAGATGGCAGAATCTTACATACATGTTCCTAAGTGAAAGATGCTGATTTCGAAAGTCTTCATATTGTATGACTCCACCTGTATCTCATTCTGGAAAGGCAAAACTATAGAGATAGTAAAAAGACCAGTGGTTGCCAGGAATTGAAGGGGAGAAGAGAGGAATGCATAGTGGAGCACAGGGGACTTTTAGGGCTATGAAACTAAACTGTATGGTATTCTAATGATGGACACAAGACATGGTACATTAGGTGAAACCTGTAGAACTACACAATACAGTGAACCCCAATACAAACCATGGAGTTCAGTTAACAATAATGTATCAGTACTTCTTCATCAATTGTAACAAATGTACCAAGCCATCGCAAAAAGTCAAAAATGAAACTGAGTGTGAGGTGGGTATGAGAAAAGAGAGAGTATATAGAAACTGTAATTTCTGCTCAATTTTTTTTTATAAATCTAAAATTGTTCTATGAAATAAAGTCTATTGATTAAAAGAAAAAAAATGAATACAATCTTTAGAATTGCTTCCAAAGCCAAGTTTGCAGTTCTTTCTGAATAAAGCAAAAGGCTTAACTTTGTAGAGATGAACTGTAATGAAACATTTATTTGACTAAAAATGAAAGCAATATTTGGATATGTTTCCCATGTCAAAGTCAGCTGGAAGATTCTCAAACCCACAGTTCCATAAGATTTTCCAGTTCTAGAAAGGAAAGATAGAAAAAGGAATAGAGTTTCATCTTTGAAAAGTAATACTCCCTTCTGATCAGATACTTACAGGATTTCAACATATTTCTTCACCCATAAAATTAGTCTTAAATTGTTAAAATCATCGATTTCATAACTAAAAAGCAAATAACCTACATTAGCACATTAACAAACAGAAGGAAGATGCTTACAGATCTGCTTTACCCACTTTCTATCACCAATCCGAGAGTACAATAGTATGTTAGTTTATTTAGTATATACCCTTTTATCATTAATGCATTAATTCAGTATCTACTAAGTATCCATTCTATTATGGGTCAGACATACACATTTCACTTAATCTGCAGGTTTACTTGCGATTGTAGTGTGAGCTCCTTATGGACAAGAATAGTTTTCATCTTGGAAGTCCCATAATCTAGGATTGGTGCTCAGCACAAAAAGACAATCATTTTTTGAGCACCTGCTACATTCTAAGCATTATGCTATGCATTTTATAGATGTTCTTTCATTTAAGCACAATGACAGCCCTAAGAGGGAGAAATTGTGGTGATCGTGTTATGCACAAGTTAATGGTTAAAGAGGTAAAAATACCAAGTCAGAAAGCTATGAAGCAGTGGAAACAGGATTATAGACCATGTCACTCCTTTATGCTACTCAGCCTGTGATAACTGTGTGTAGGCAATGCTCAAAACTGTGGAATATAAAGGTAAGAAGAAATAATTTGTCTAGAGTGACAATTTCAGAACATTTGAAAGCTGAGTAATATGTGAGTTACATGTGTATATTTGTAAATATGTCATACATTTGGTTAAAAATATTTCAAGTACAGCAAATGAGAAAATACAGAAAAGTTCTTCTGACCTCCTACACCTCTTCCTTCTCTCTAGAGGTATCTATTATTACCAATTAAAATTGGCCTTTGACGAATAAAAGGAGTTAGAGGTATTGAAACCCATATGCACACCACAGTAAATATACATACATAAATTTCAACTCCCCCACAACTTATCTACTAATAGACTATTATGCCTGCAGCTATACCACTGTGGTGTTTGATGCCATCAGATCTCAGAAGCTAAGCAGGGTCAGGCCTGGTTTGTCCATGGATAGAAGATTGCCTGGAAATACTGGATACTGTAGGCTGGGAAAAGGACCTGGCAGCCCACTCCTGAAACAATTAGCCATTGAAAACCTTACAAATAGCAGAGAAGCACTGACAATAGTGCTGGCCATGGCACAATGTCTGGTAGTGTTTTATCTGTTGTACACAGGGTTGCTATGAGTCCGGCCTGACTCAATAGAAGCTAACAACAATAAATGTGCTACAGTTAATTTCATGCAGTTATGACTTAATACTGCATCATTACCTTTCTCTTCACTATGAATGGAGCCAGGTATGGTCTGTAATTATTTATGTGCACTGTTGTTGTTAGGTGCCGTTGAGTCGGTATCTGACTCATAGCGACCCTATATACAACAGGCAAAACACTATTGTTAGTTTTGATAATCTTAACTTTTTAATAATAGATTTGTGCATACTTTATGGTAGTAACTAATACAATAGAGCATTATCTAATTATATTTTATACATTCATGACATATGTTTTTCTTATTTTTTTGGATATTTCTATACTATGCCATTTGTGAGTTTTTTTCAAATTGTCACAAATCTGAAGAAAAGTTAGCATATAAGTGGATCTGCACAATTCAAGCCTATGTTGGTCAAGCCGTCAACTGTATTTGCATGTTAATCTAGAGCTACCAATTGGGATACCAAAAGAAGTCCCTTCCTTTCTGTATTATTGATAAAATAGTCTACTCTTCTCCCTGCTGAATTTATTATATATAACAATATTGTGGAAGATGGTCTTTTATAAATTTGTATACATCTGATATTTTAAATGTCTTATGATAAAGATATGTATGATGAAGTAGAATGTAAAACACAAGAATTTTACAATGTAACACCTCGAGATTTATGAACAAGAGTCATTTAAATGTGATTGCAAATTAAATTAGATTTTTCTAGGCAGATTAGACAAGAAACACTTAATAGTTGAAAAGACAAACTTTTACAGAAAGGCAAACTTTGATATTATATTTTGCTTTAGGAAAACCATGTCCTATCAATTTCATTATCTGTTTATGAAAACTATCAGCCTTAAATAAATTACAAGTAAACAAAATTGTTTCCCACCTAGTTAAAAAACTAGTTTTTAATTTCCTTTGTCTGTAGAGTGACTACCTCAATTTTACATAAATCAGTTTTCAACTGCAGCACACTAAATCTCTTCATTATAAGTGACTAACAACTTCAAAATCCAGCTCCAACCAGCTTACATTTATCTGATTTTTATGAAAGTAAAGGATGAAAAGTATACTACCAATCTAAAAATTCTATTATGTAGTTATTATTGTTAGGTGTCGTCAAGTTGGTGTCTAACACACAGGGACCCTACGTACAACAAGCAAAACAGTATTGTTAGGGCTTCTCTGCTATGCATAGGGTTTTTAATGGCTAATTGTTTTTTGGTAATGGGTTACCAAGTCCTTCTCCCAAGCCTACAGCATCTGATGTTCCCAGGTGGTCTCCCATCCAAGTACTCACTGGGTCTGACCCTGCTTAGCTTTGGAGATCTGATGGGATTAGACACCACAGTGGTATGGCTGCAGGCATAATGTAGTAGGAGTTTTTAAAATTCACCTGCTAGAATTTCAGGATGTTATAGTTGTTATATAACTTAATATTATATAATTAATTTTTATTTGGGGCCCAAATACAAAGTTGTTCATGTCTTTAAAGGAGATACATCTTTAAGTTCTATACAGTCTGCTGAATTTTGGCTCCAACATGGCTTAACATGAAGCTCCTGATAGATAGTGAATCTTCCAGGAATTCTGAGCGTCTTCCTCCAACTTTGATTCCATGCACAAGGAAAATAGTTTCCTTTTTTCATATCATAAAACAGGCGTTTGGGTGACAGAAGGTAGATGAGAGAATATCAAAATAAATCTTAGGACAGAGTGCTTAGTTTTATAAGTTTTTTTTGTGTGACACAGCCATTCTGTCCAAAACAATTGTGGTTTTCATCAGGAAGACAAACGCTACCAAAATACTCAAAGTACCAGTGACTAAAACATTTAAAGATTTTTTTGCTCTAGATGCCAATTTCCATTACAAGTTATATCGTTTTTATCTGAGTATTTTAAAATAAGCACTTTTAAATGAAAAACTATAATAGAGTACTTAAAGCAGAAGTGAAAAAAGGATCTTATATTACTTAATGTTTATCTTAGCTTGGTTTTCTTTCCATGTGCCCTAAGCCACTGGCAATTCATATTTTCCAAATATTGGGTAGAAATGTCTTCCCTTTGATTTTTTTGTGGGTAATGCAGAACCATTAGTTGCTTGGCACTTATATTGGAAACTTATGAAGTTTCCTATGGTTAAGTGTGTCAGAACTTGCCTGTGAAGAACCAGAGTCTGTCACAAGAAGTTGATTAATTTTGTACCTGGACTTGCAAAGACAGGTTAGCTTCTCTCCTGTGTAAATTATATGGCAATACTGAATAATCAAAGCTTCACAGAAATATCTTATTATCAGGGATCACAATATTAAACATGTGTTATGTGTCAAGTTTGGGGTTGAATCTTAACAATTATTGGCATCCTCTATCATTATCTTAATCAATATTTTCTGAGTTCTGCCAACATCTTCACCCCTTATCTTTCATCTATTCTGCTGGAATTATAAGGGACAAAGGGAAGAACATCCAGCGAGTTGCTAAAATGTTTTGTATTTGGCAGATAAATGTCTGGACCCTTGAACTGACTATTTCCTTCCACATACCCATGTGACCAAGCATCTCTGATCTTTACTACATGGGAATTCTCTAAACTCTGTTTCAGGTCCTATTAGCAAGGTCAGTGATGACTAGGTTCA
This sequence comes from Pedetes capensis, assembly GCA_007922755.1. NCBI lineage: Eukaryota > Metazoa > Chordata > Mammalia > Rodentia > Pedetidae > Pedetes > Pedetes capensis. The sequence continues at coordinate 82,077 of VMDO01004631.1, read as the reverse complement.
GTATCAAGAAATTTGTCTCACGGTCTCATAGACACTGGCACTTCATTGATACTTTCTGTTGGAGCAAAGACAATTCCCAGAGCTTGGCTATCCTAAGGCCTGCAGGAAGAAATAGCTGAGAAGAATATGTTGTTGTTGTTAGGTGCCGTCGAGTCGGTATCCGACTCATAGTGACCCTCATAGGGTTTTCAATGGCTGACTGTTTTGGGATTGCCTTGGGAGTGGATTGCCAGGTCCTTCTCCCATTTTTGAGGTGCTGGGAATTGAACTCAGGACCTCAGAGACTGCAGCGCAGCGCTCTACCCACTGAGCTAAATCCCAGCGAGAAGAATATAGAGTGGGAAAATAGGAGAACATCCTAAAACTTTATCATATTGGTATATAGTGGATACACAAGAATATATATATATATATACATATACATATACATATATATATGTATATATATGCCTCAAAACACATCAAACTCACATAAAGTAAAAACTTATATATGTAAATTATATCTCCATGAAGTTGATTAGAAATCACCCTGTCATAAAGGGTCTCACCTCCACCTGTTTGCTGTACCACTTTTCTAGTTTCTGTTCCTTTCTTTTTAGTATGATCCCCACCAAGCCACTTTCAACTATAAAGTGGTTGATCACCCAGATTTTGGCCACATTGTTGTTGTTAGGTGCTGTCAAGTCAGTATCTGACTCATAGCGACCCTCATAGGGTTTTCAATGGCTGACTGTTTCGGGATTGCCTTGGGAGTGGATTGCCAGGTCCTTCTCCCATTTTTGTGGTGCTGGGAATTGAACTCGGGACCTCAGAGACTGCAGTGCAGCGCTCTACCAACTGAGCTAAATCCCAGCCCCATCCACATTGTAGCTTTTAATTATTCGTAAATGGCCCATTAACTCCTGCATCTCAGCTCCATTTTTTCAGAGTTTTACACACCTAGTTCCCATTACTCCAACCAGAAGAATACATTTAGTAGCTGATTGTCAGTAAGCAAAAAGTAGGAGAATTTGGGAAGATAAAATAGCTGAATGAATTCTCTCTGCTCCAAAATATGCAGAGCTAATGAGATGGCCAGGCACAGGTGTTAAAAGTTTGCTCTTTAGCTGGGTGTTGTGATGCATGCCTGTAATCTCAGTGACTTGGGAGGCTGAGGCAGGTTCGTGAGTTGGAGGCCAGAGGCAGCCTGCACACATTCATGAGATTCTGTCTCAAAATAAAAAAGGAGGGGTCGGAGCTGGGAGTGCAACTCAGTGGTAGAGCACTTGCCTAGCATGTGCCTAGCAAGGCCCTGGGCTCAGCCCCTAGTACAGCAAAAATACATACATACATACATAAATACATATATAAAATAAAATAAAATAGCTTGCTCTTTTCTCCTCCCTGCTCAACCAAAGGTTGCTCCATGTTTAGGGAGTGACCGCCACTGAGGTTCTTAGCCAAATACACATGTCATTGAGTGTGAGGCAGATACCTGAGACAAACAGGTGGTTCTCATATCCTATGTGGGCATCCATAGACATACATATTCTTAAGAACTTGGAAACTGCCTGGAGGAAACCTGAAATTTGATTACTTCAAGATGGAGAAGAAATATTCCAACAGAGCCTTCCAATTAAAGAAATACACTGCCAAGGAGAGTGTTAGTTGTGTCTTCTATAAGCTTCATAGAATAGGTTACTTTTAACACACATATTACACTACTTTTACGTCTACTATTTCAACAGAAACTCTATTATGCAGTGATTTATCTGTCTAGCTAAATATTATATCTTTGGTATTGAAAATAATGCCTCCCACAGAAAAGGAGCTTAATCTCTGAAAAAATGAGAAATATTATCCTTGAGAACATTCTTTTGTGATGTGGTAAAATGAGTCCAATGTATGGATCAGTATCGAGTATTCCTGACCTCTTCCACCAACCAAAATCTGCATGACCCTTCCTTCTATGGATTTCAATTTCCTCATCTGAAAAATAAGGGATTTGAGCTAAATAATCTCCAAGTCCCTTAGGACAAAGCTCCCATAAAGTAATTTGTCTCCGGCTGGAAATGTAGCTAATTTATGGACTGCTTGCCTAGCATGCACAAGGCCCTGGGTTCAATCCCCAATACTGCAAAATGAATGAATGAATTAATTAATCTCACACCACCCTTAGAAGAATGTTTGATATATATGTATATAACACATATATATGTTTAACATATATATATAACACATGTGTATATATTTAACATGTTGTTGTTGTTAGGTGCCATCCAATCAGGTCTGAATCATAGCGGCTCTCTGTACAAGTAGAAGGAAACACTGGTGGACACTGTTCCATGTCCAGCACTATGTCAGTGTTTCTCTGCTATTCATAGGGTTTTCAATAGCTGATTGTTTCAGGAGTGGGCTGCCAGGTCTTTGTCCCAAGTTTACAGCACCCAGTATTCCCAGGTGGTCTCCCTTCCATGTTCTAAACAGTCTGATCTGCTTAGTTTCTGAGATAAGACAGGATTGGATGACAGGATGGCATGGCTATAGACTGTTTAATATATGCAAGAGGAGGAGAATTATTTTTTAAGTTTCCCAGTAAAACTCTTTTACAATTCCCCAAAAATGTAATAGGGCACCCTCACTTGGCCAAAACTGAGGTTCTAATATGGCTATGGACAAATGTAGACAATTTCCTTTCTGCTTAAATTTATTTGCATCATTCCATCTGATTTAAGGAGATACTGAAAAGCTTTCTGGGAAAATGATCAGGAGAATGTTAATTGCTGGATCTCAGGCATATGTGGGGTACACAGTTGAATTGCAAAGGCAATTTATCGGATAGGGAAAAGTCCTGGTGTGAATTGGACTTAGCTGAAGAATTGAAGAGAGTAGTTCTTTGTTTCAAAACACGTTACAGTTTCAGAAATATTTTGTGAGACCCTCTAACATAGTACAATACAAGAAGGATAAAACTTACTTGTGGTCACTGCTTTTGAATAGTTGCAATGTCACAAGGATTGAGAACAGTGGTAGCTGGAACAGTTGGCAAGGATTTGCACCTGATATAGAACATCAATGCGCTGGTGGCAAGCAGAAACTTTTTGTGGGGAGGAGGAATAGGGCACAGGGTCTCACTGTGTAGCCCAGGTTGGCCTTGAACTTGTGATTCTTCTGTCTCAGCCTCCCAAGCATTAGGATTACAAGTATGTGCCACCATGCCTGGCTTAAGCAACAGCATTTGAACAGGTCTCCAGGTGGCACTTAATTGCAGCAAGTCCCCAGCATGGCAGAGGCAAGACATAGTTAGGAAAGTGAATGCTCTAGACCAACTAATTAATTAATTAATGCATATGAGACACTCCTCTGGGATTCTCAGAAATACTTTGGGGAGCTGGAGTACAGGTGGAGACTCCTACTAGTGAAATGTCATATAGGGTAACAAACCAATGAGTATTGCTTTCTGGATTTTGGCTATTCTTAAGCCATTTTCCTCTACCATGTTTTCTGACTAGAAGTTTGACTTTTTAAACCATCTAAATAATTCTTAAGTTCATTCTCAGTGAGTGATCCATTGATATCAGGTAATTCCTGTATACTATAAAATCATTTTCTCATCAAATTGCTTTAAAATGTTTCCAGTTTTCCAATGAAGGATGCTAATCTGCATTTTATAAAAAGTAATTTTACTTGAATTTGAAATGAAGTACTTCATTAAGCTTATGAAAAATGCAAATCATAAACATAAATAGTATTTTGTGTTTGCTAGTCTCTTATTAAGTCTGTGTTTCCTTGAATATTACTTCAAGATGGAGAAGAAATATTCCAACACAGCCTTCCAATTAAAGAAATACATTGCCAAGGAGAGTGTTAGTTGTGTCTTCTATAAGCTTCAGAGAATAGGTTACTTTTAACACACATATTATACTTTCTGAAAAATGAATCATATCAAAAAGGTTTATAACTCTTGTTGACAATTGCCTTCAGAAAATCACTTGACTTCTATGTATAAAAAAGTACTATATAATATTCCTTATGAACACTAAATTTTCTGGGAAGGCAATCATTTGATATGACTTTATTTATTTTAATTAGTTTTAATTAGTATAGTTTGAAAGTGAACTACTGTTTTTTGCAACTAGTTGATGTTCAAGGTAGTTAATTACAATGAATTTAGAATATAGTTCCTTTAGCTGAGCTATAAACTTGTGCCTTTTAAGCATGGAATTTACTCCCTCAGAAGCATCTAGTGTACCTTTGTTTTTATCAAACCCAAATTTTACAGCAGCAAAAAAGATGCTATATTATAGTTAATTTCTAAAGAATTTACAAATATCTTTTCTTTAATTTACAATCATGATTGAGATAACAGTTTATCAATGACTAATCAATCTGAATGGATTTTGTTTTTCATTTTTAATGTGTCAATTAACTGCCTTTCAATGTTATTTGACAATTTATATATGCATCCCTGAATTGAGTCATCACTCAATGGCAGTTCTTTTAAAATACTGGATTTTGATTCATTGCTATTGGAATTACATTCATATGACAGTCTCAGCAACTATATAAGCACGACAAAATTTTACAATAATTTTGGAAATTTTATAAGACCCAGTTATTCCATCATCATCCATACTCCTTCTTAACTAAGGAAATAGCAGTGTTATATTGCTTAAAATTGGTTTGAAATTTTTGAAATATTTTTGTTTTCCTACCTTATTGAGATATTTTCACTTCATAAGATTCAAAAGTCTGTTGGGCGTGGTGGCACACACCTGTAATCCCAGCGGCTTGGGAGATGGAGGGAGGAGGATCACAAGTTCGAGATCAGAGGCAGTCTGCATAACTTAGCGAGACCCTGTCTCAAAAAGTAAGAAAAAAAAAAAAAAGGGCTGGGGGCACAGCTCAGTGGTCCAGCACTTGCAAAGCATGCAGGTGTGAGGCCCTGGGTTCAACTCCCAGTACCGCAAAAAAAAAAAAAAAAAAAAAAAAAAAAAAAAAAAAAAAAAAGGATCCAAAATTCTTATTGACATAATAGCCTCAGTTGGAAGCTATTATGATGTAAACTACTATGATATAAAACACATAGACTCTCTTAAACTGAATGGGCTTTAGACTCTCTTAAACTGAATGGGCTTTCCCTAAAGCCATAGATTATTTTCAATAGTTCTTTTCAGCACTTGACATAATTGATGATAGGTTAAATGACTTTTGTGGAGTTAAATAATAACAAAAAACTAATTTTACTTAATTCTCAAAATCCAATTCACATGCAAAAGCACAAAGGATTAAACATAGAGAATTAAACAGCACTCACATGGTAACCAATGACAGCCAATAGGCACATGAAAATCCACTTCTCACAATACAACTTCAAGGTAGAACAATGATCAAAAGAAAGGCTTGTCCATCACAGTCATCTGTTTGCCATAGTTTTGCAGCACTGAACTTATATATCTTTTGTGTATTTTCCATGAAGTCAATGTCAGTGTTGCTCATGTGATACCAAAGAAAACCCAATGGGAGAAATGAAATATGAGGGAATGAGATTTTATCAGATAGGATTGAATTTTGGTGAACCACAAACAATCATGAGAGCTTATTTTTTTCCCTCATCCAAGAATCTGTTTCTGCTCTTTTGTGGACAATATCACCACTATTCAAAATGCATGTATTATAGGTACTTATGGGGAAAAAAACCAGCATTTAAAGTTCATGGCAAGTCCCTAAAGGAAATAGACTTCTGAGGATTCTGGCACAAAGCTGTGCCTTCCGCTGCAAAGAACTATAAACCATCCAAAAATCAGCTCTCTAGGCTATTGAATCATAGTAGAAATAGAGCATCTGACCATGAGACATCAAGTATCCAGGCAACTAGAGCTGCCCATGGGAGAAGGACCTGGCAACCCATTCTGTCCAAACAATCAGCCATTGAAAACCCTATGAATAGCAGAGAAGCAGTGACAATAGTGTTTCACTTGTTGTACATAGCATCGCTATGTGTTGGACACTGACTTGATGGCACCTAACAACAACAACAGCCCTGCCTATCTTGATAGATTCTTTCAGACCCACCAGGGGACTTACTTTATAGCAAAATGGTGCGGTTGTGGCACATGTCCATGCGATCTACTAGTTCTATCATACACTGTATCCCCTAGAAGCCATTGGCCTGGTAGGGTGGAGGAATCGCCTCTTAAAGAGACATCTGAGGCTCCACCTTGGAGATGATAGCCTGTGAGGGTGGGACCATCTCCCAGGCCAGTATTATATGGTTCTTCTGTGTTCCTAGTGGAATCCAAAGGTTAGGAAAACCAAGGAATAGAAATGTCCCTTTATATCATCACTCCCAGTGACCCATTTGAGAAATATGTACTTTCCATCCATGCTTTGAGTTTTGTGGGTTTGGAGGCTAGCCCTTTTACCCAAGGGCATAATAAAAGTCCCACTGCATTTTAAGTTTCAGCTGCCACCCAGTCACCTTAGGTTTCATTTGCCAAGAGACTAAGTAAGCAAGAAAGAGAATCATTATCTCCTCCTCATCAGGAGGAGGTAGAGCTATTGCTTCATAATAGGGTAGGAAAGAATGTGTTTGGCACTCAGGTGATCTTCTGAAGCCTCTCTTGGTTTTCCCATGCCCTCTTGGTACAGGTAAATGAACACCATCAATAGCCACCACTTGAGGAGGGTAAGGGCAATGAGAGGCTCAGATCCCTCAGGGATGAAGGTCAGATTTATCCCAACAAAGCTGCTACCTAGACCAATATGGTTGCTAAATGAACATGGGAAGTGGAGGAGGATAATGAGTATCAGTTATGACCAAAGATCAATTATAGCAGCAGGGGCTGTGCTGCATCCCACTAACCTTTCTAAGTTGCCATAGAACTTGTTGTTCTCAACCAAACTTCTGGAAAAACTACTACATAAAGCAAACCTGTAAGACACAAGTTGACCTATGAGGTGGAGTGGAAGGCTTGGTAGATTCCACAGTGCTCCATTCAATCGTCTTCTTGGTTGGTACATCTGACCCCCACAACCAAGAATTTTAATTGACAGCTTACCGCTGTGTCTGTCTCTAGGCATTATCTTCAGCCACAGAGAAAGGCCTTGCCACAATCTATATATACCCTCTCATATGGGGCAGACTACAACCAATAGCTGGCTGATATGCAAATGAAATGGCACAGCCATTAGCTCAATTTGAGACAACTCAGAAGGGTCATCCTAGCTCCAGAGCTTCCTGCTGCACTAGCTGAAGTATCAGTTGCAAACCCATTGTATACTGGCTTCTCCTGCCCAATACTCTTCTCCTCTCTTTGCAAGTGTATCTCCTTAGAGCTTTGCCAATAAATCTTCTGTATGCAGCTTTTGGTTTCAGAGTATGTTTACAGGAAAGTTCATTTCAAATACTATCCTAGAATATAATCAAATATTTCCAACCCTAGCAACCTGGTGGTCAAAATTGCAAACTTTGTGCATGACATTATTGTTGGCTTTGGGTAAAATAAATGTTTATTGGTTTACTCATGTTTTAAGAAACCTTTTGTTTTTTTGAAAATGTGGTTTACCTGAACAAGCACAACAAATATTTATAGAACAGTAGCAGAGATTTGTGGGAAAGTACAAGTGTTTATTAATAAGTGAAAAGTTGATCAATTTTCAGGGAGAAAAAGAGTGAGGAGGTGGAGAGGGAAGGAAAGAAATTATTCTCCATCTTCATCTATTTTTTTCATGTAGTGTTATTTTTAAAACAAAGGGCTTGGTTACTTATGGCTAAAAGAAAAATATTCCTTATGTAAATCTTATTTCAAAAAAATGAGATCCTCCTAGACTTATAGCAGTCTTCAGACTATGTCATCATTAAACATTTTGTTAACTTTTGAATTTAAGGCTTATAAGTTTATTATTCATTCTTATAAAATAAGCCTTTCAACATTCTATTTCACAATTATACATAATAAAGAAGTTAATTTACAGAAAAGATAGACCTGAACTTAATCTGGCTTTAGTCATATTCTGTGCTGTTTACAAGGGAAATTACTGACAGTCACATGTATTGCAATGGATTCTTAGCCCAGGGGATGTATTAAGTCAAGAAATTCTTTGAATACCTCTTAGGAAAACATCCTCAAAAACATTGCTTTGAAACCAATATTTCCAGCACATTACATAGGTGCACTAATGGCTTCTCACAGATGAATCATAGAAATCAAGATCCATCTGCTTGTGGCTCAAGCACCTGGGTTTACAGATAAGTATCTCGAGTCATAGGGAGGCAGGATACAATAAAAAATATATATACATATTTGGTCTGTTCTCTGGTTCCTGGCATAGAACTCCTAAAATTCTTGTAATTTCCTGAGTGCTTAGGGCACTAGATACTTTGTTCTGATATTTGGTCTTTGACCCCAATTTTAGACAGAGAGCTACCAATCCCTTGGAATTTCTTGGATGATAGGAGCATCCTCTGTTCTAACAAAGTGACTCCTGGTGGGCTTCTCCATGGTGGCTGGTCACCTGAAACACCAAGTCATGATCAGAAGATTAGCACTTTCAGCCCCTACCTCTGTCCCAACCTCCAAGAATGAGAGAGGAGCTAGGGACTGAGTTAGTAATTGATCATGCCTATGTGATGAAGCCTCCACAAAATTCCCTAAAATATGAAGTTCAGAGAGCTTCCAGATTGATGCACACATCCACATGCTGGGAAGGTGGCAGCACAACTCAACTCCATGAGGACAGAAGCTCCTGCCTTCAGGACCCTTCTGGACCTTGCTTTTTTCTCTGCTAGTACTTTGGGGTTGAACCCAGGGCTCGGTGAATACGAGACAAGTGGTCTACCATTGAGCTGCACCCAGAACCCCTTTTTAATTTATTTATTTTGATAGAGGGTCTCACTAAGTTACGCAGACTGCTTCTGGTCTCAAATTTGTGATCCTCCTAACTCAAGCTTCCCAAGTCCCTGGGATTACAGGTGTGCGCCACAGTGCCTGGCTCAAAACCTTGCTTTATAGACCTCTTCATCTGGCTGTTCATTTGTATTCTTTAAAATATCCTTTGTAATAAACAGGATATAGTAAATAAATTATTTTTCTTGGTTCTGTGAGCCACTCTAGCAAATTATTGAAACTGAAGAGGGAGTCATAGAAGTCTCTAATTTGTAGCCAACTCAAACAGAAGCTCTGGCAACCTGGGACCTTGCTGCATGTGATTGAAGTAGGGGATAGTCTTGTGAGACTGAGCTCTTCACTTGTAAGATTTGATACTATTTTCAGGTACAGAGCGTCGGAATTGAATTATGTTATAGGAACCAGCTGGTGTCCCAAAACTGGTTGGTGTCGGAAAACTGTCACACATTTTGGTCACAGACGTGTTTTGTATGGTGAGGACAGGAAGGAAAAGCAGTTTGTGTTTTTCTTACATATTTGGTGTCAGAGTGAAGTGTTGAGGGTGTAACAGGAGAAATCTATTTGCTTTTTCTTGCTTTATAGGAATTTATTTGCTTATAGTAAAATAATGTGAACTTTGTCATCCAGAAGTTTTTACAGGCAGCACTTCCTCTCTTCCTCCCACACATCTTTAAGCACATTATACTGTCTTGATGACTGATATTTTTCCCTCACCTACAATTTTTTAACTTTCCAATGGCACAAAAGTGATATACATTTAGTAAGAACCATGTTTTTTTGAATTTTGATCTTTCCCAGGCTAGTGATGGGGGTGCAGTACTCTCTTATAACGTTGGGCAGAGCAGTGAGCCCCAGGCACATGTTCATGGGGGGAAGCAACCAGTACTCTCTGGTATGTTGTTGTTGTTGTTAGGTGCCATCCAGTCATGTATGAGTCATAGCGACCCTCATAGGGTTTTTAATGGCAGATTGTTTCGGGATTGCCTTGGGAGTGGGTTGCCACGTCCTTCTCCCACTCTCTGGTATACTGTGTTGCTAAACATGATGTTTGGCAGGTTAGGTATATGAAATGCATTTATGACATATTTTCCATTTACAATGGGCTTTTCAGGACATAATCTCATCATAAGTGGAGGAGCATCTGTAATCTTCAGTCAATGAAAACATTAAGGAAAGATTAAACTGTGTTCTGTGCAGTTTAATGTAGTATTAATTGTATTTTACCCTACCATTATCTAATTCCATGGAAATTGGTAAACATTTGTAGTATGTATACTGTTATTGTTAGGTGCCATCAAGTCGCATCTGACTCACTCATAGAGTTTTCAGTGGTTGATTGTTTTGGGATTGCCTTGCCTTGTCCTTCTCCCATTTTTGTGGTGCTGGGAATTGAACCCAGGACCTCAGAGACTACAAAGCAGTGCTCTACCAACTGAGCTAAATCCCAGTCAGTAGTATGTATAGAAACTCTATTCATCAGAAGGCTCCATTGTCTCAAATTGTTACTTGGGCTGTCCCTTCTCTATCCCTATCAATAACCATCCTTGCCAACATTTCACAAAGAAAGGAGAGGCCCTTGGGCAACAGTTGACTTGACTTCCTGCATCCCCTTGACAAACTGACCCATCTGCTCTCATCCTTATCTCTTTTTGTCTAGGCTTGCATTTGGGTTTCATCACCCTCATTTTCTTCAGGAATCTGGAACTATCGTTTATCTCCTTTCTCACCTATCTCATCAAACTTCATCCTGATTCTTCCTGCTTAGAGTTCAAACAAGTATACAGTTTCCATGAGCTGTCACTTAATATTGCCCTTTCTTCACAGTCAAGTTCCCTTTAAAGAGTGGTCTGTACTCACCGCCTCCACCTTTTTACTTCCTGATCACTGTTTAGTCCCACTATCTTCTACTCCCATCATTTCAGGAAATTACCTTTACCTAGGTTTTTAAATGCTTGATGCAATAGATAGTTTCTATCTCACATTACATTAGTCTGACAAATTCTGTTAATTTCTTCCTCCTTGTTGAAACATCTCCCTGAATTTCTCAGATGCCACCCTTTGCTACCTTTTCATCTACGTTTTGAGTTACTTCTTTATTTTCTTCCTAGTTTTGCTTACTTAGTATTTTCATCTTTAGCCTATTTTCACTATTTTTCAACTTGTTGCTATGAAAAATTTCAAGTTCAAGAAAAGTTGGAAGAATTATACAATGAACATCCATATGTTTGCCCCTTTCTGATTTTACTTTCTTACTTTCATAGCCACTCCTACCCCATAGATCCAGTTTGGACCTTTTCTGCATTTGGATCTCTATGGCCCAAATGACAATTCTATCTTGATGGCCCAGAGAAATCTCCAACCAAGCATGGTGAAACTGCACTCATCATTCTATAGCCACCCTTTATTTTACACTTAACCTTATTAATCTGTCATCAAATCCTATCAATTCTACTTCTTTAATATCTCTTCAACTGGTCCAAGTTAAGTCTCCATCATTTCTTCTTCTGACTGCTCTTCATGCAGCCAGAATTACTCACCTCTAATTCACCTACCACGCAGCTGTGAGCATGCCATTTATAAATGCAAGTATGATCATTTCAATTCCTGCATAACATCTTTCAGGAATTTCAATTTAAGCTTCTTAACACCTTGGCATAGTGCCTCATGATTCCTTATTAATCTCATCTTTCACCATCCCTCTTCTTAAACTTCATGAACCAGGCTATCTAAAGGTACTTAAAGTTCTAGAAAGTTCCTCTGAGTTCATACCACACTAACTCTTGCTGTGTATTTTCCCTTACTTTGTCACCTAACTGTTCCCTAACTTCCAAAACATTTTGCAAGCTGCCTTTCAAAATACAGTTTAGATAATACCATCTCAGAGACGCCCCCAACCTTCTGTTCCTACTGTTGGGTTTGGGTGAGATGTCCCTCGGGGGGGCCCCTTCCCACAGCACCTTGTGCTTAGTAATTAGTTGATTTATTTAATAAAGATTTGAAGCCCTACAATATGCCCAGAACTGTGTTAGGTGATGGTAATACAACAATGAATAAAATAAGTGCCTGCTCTCAAGAACTTGACACACTGGCTGGGGAGTTAGGAAAATGAGCAGTAAAATAATAAAGTGCGGTCAGCTCATACAAGAAGTACGCACAAGGTACTCGGGGGACGCTTAGAAAGGGCACAAGTCCAGACTTGAAAAGGAAGGGATGACTGCCTAGAGAAAGATTCATCTTAGAAATGAGGGAAGACCAGGATTATAGTAGGAGCCGGGAATGGGTGAAGGAGGAAGTAACTGGGGAAAAGGAAGGGGAGAAGGAATGTGGTTCAAGTTGCTGGGAAGTGAGAACCTGGCTTCTCCCAGAGAACCTTGCTTTTCTCCCTTGCTCTTCTCCCAAAGAACCTTGCTTTTCCCACCCACCACCTGACACAGAGTAAGCACTCAGTGAACATTTGTTGAATAATTGAATAAATGAATGAATGAGCAAATGAACAAGTCTGAAGAAAGGACCAGATTAGAAGGGCCTCAGGTAAGAAGGAGTTTATATTTTATTCTAACTCTCCACTGGTGCTCAATGGAAGAAAGACTTTAGTCTGACATAATCAGATTTGTGTATAAAGATTACTCTGGGAAAATGAATGAGAAGGTGAGTAAGAGGCAAGCGTAATAGGGGGAGATCGGTTAGAAGACTGGTGTCTGAGGTTAAGGTGACCTGGAAGAAGGATGTATGATTGGGGTGAGGCGCAGCAGACTGTTTTGAGAGATTAAAGAGGCAACCACCAAAGGACTTGGTGATTGACTGTCAGAATGAGCATGGGAAGGAATCAAAGATGATATCCAAATTTCTGACTTGGGTAATTATTGGTAGGCATCCTTAGAGTAGGAAACAGAGGCAGATGAAGAGGTTTTGGGGGATGAGAAATTCAGTTCAAGATGAGTTTGAGGCTGGCTTTGGTCCTGGGTCTGTTTGCCCACAGATCTGTCTTACTTGCTCTTTCCCAGTTCTGTGTATCACTGAGAACTCACTTGCTATCTCCAATACCCAGCCGCCCGTGTCAGCTGGCTTTTGGCTTGGTTTGGGCAATAGAAGGCACTGGCAAGGGATTTGAGGACAAGAAGAGGGGAAAAGCCAGCTATTCTTCTTTCCCTTTCTACCTCAGGCAGCATCTACAGCAGTGAATGTCTCCTCTCTGTAGCCTCAGCTCCCTTCCAGCTGACCTGCACCAGCCACCAGGAACTCTTTGCCTTGCACCCTTCTGATACCACTGCTTGCCTCTGTCCTTCCACACTAGGGGTGATAGTGGCTTCTTGCTGTTAGTGAGACTCAGCCCCCTCGCAGAATCTCCTCTTTGGTCTCTCAGCTCTTCTGTCTCCTGTGTAGCATTAAATTCTTTCTGTTTTAAATACTCAGAGTTATTTCTGTTTTGCTGAGGAATATGCATGTAGAAATATCCCCAAAGCAGCTTAGTATGTTAAAGAAAGTTATGGGCTGAGAGTTATCAACACATGGAGTGTTAGTGTTTGTATCCTAGCACTTATTTTGCCAGAGGACAACTCTCTCCTCCTCTGTGTCCTGCACCTGAGAGATCCTGAAGCATGTCTTATCTTTGACCATTTTCTAAGTGTCTAACTCAGCACTCAGCACAAAGTAGGTGCTTAATACTGTTAGATGTTATTAATTGTGGATATATTTTTACAATAAAACAGCTCAGTTAACCTAGAGAGAGCCCAGTCTGGATCACTGAATATTCATTAGCATATGTAGTTTTATTACCTTCAAGACTGTCATAAGGCAAATAAATGGATGGCAATAAGTCACCCTAGTTAAGTCATTTATTGAGTAGATAAGAATAATTAGAAATTATGGCAGTTGTTTATATAACTGCATATATGAAGGGCGTTGCTAAATGAATGGAAGATAGCAGATTTGTTTAAATGGGTTAAATATTCCCCTGACTTCCTTAATCTCAACTACACAATGAATTTCCCTGGCAATGACTTGCAGAGGTAGTCTTAGTCAGGGTCTATATTACCAATCCTGATCTGGGGCTGAATAAATTGGATACTATAACCAGGACATTGCGAAGTGTATGTGTTAGATTTGGCCTATACGAGAACCAGGTCTGACCTTGAGAGCTATGGGTGATGTGCTTCACTGCTGCACCAGGGCGGGGCCATGCTGGGCTCTAGGGGCTGCATATATGTTGGATGCTGTAGAATCTATGGTGGAGATGGAAAAGAAACCAGTGACAGCTTTAGTATGTCCTCAGTGTTCTTGTAGTTGAGAACCCACCAGAAACAGTTTCTCCTGTTTTCTACTCCAGAAAATAGAAGCACTATTGAGAAAATGAGGCCTGGCACCTTACTTTGGATACCTGCAACAAGTGTGCAGTATTGTACAAACATTTTAATTTCACAAAACACACACATACAGAGAAACAGAGAGAGAGAGAGAGAGAGAGAGAGAGAGAGAGAGAGTAAGAGAGGGAGCAAGAAAGAAAGAGGGGGAAGAGAGAGAAATTAGTCACAAAACTAAATAATTCAGATAAGAAAAAAGGAAAAGCCAATGAAATGAAATAATTGCTAATTCCACTATGCACAAGCAATCTCCTCTGAAGATTTGAAGTAAATCCTTCTGAAATAATTGCTAGGCAAATATGTATACTTACAAGTGCCTTTAAATATCCTGTTCTGTAAGTCATTTATTCCGAGTAAAAATAGGTCACAAATAGCTTTCCATATCAATAAGCAGATGTATCTTTTCATAATTGTATGGTGTTCCATTATATAAATTCATCATAATTTATTTAACTAATCTCCCACTGAGAAACATTTGCATCAGCTCCAGTTTTTCACTGTGGCGTACATATGATGAACCACCAGCAATTGATTCTTAAGGCAAATCTGGAAGCATTTCTAATATATTTTGGCATGAGCAGGGGGGAAAGCAGAACATGGTATATGAAGATGCCCATGGAAGGAAAATATTTTATGAATTGATATTACTCTTGTTATATAAAGGACATTAGTTAAATGAGTGGGGACAGGGAGGAATAGTGTTCCATAGGAGAAAGTAAGAGGATGTGAAATGACAAGTATAGAGAGAAAAACAAACGGACAACAAAGACAGACAAAGGGAGAGCAAGAGGGAGACCAGAACATATAGAACCAAATAATCAGAAATGCTTCTTTTCTTGCTATTAGGTGCCATCGTGTCGGGTCTGACTCATAGAGACTCTATCTACTACAAAATGAAACACTCCCCAACGCTGTGACAGACACACGATCTTTTTTAGGTTTAAGCTCATTGTTGCAGACACTGTGTCAATCCATCTAGTTGAAGGTCTTTCTTTTTTTTCTTGACCACCCACTCTCTAAACATGTAGTCCTCCAGGGATTGTTCCAGCCTAATAACATGTTCAAAATATAAAAGAGGCCATCCTTGCTTCCAAGGAGCACCCTGGTTACACTCCTAGGATGGATCTATTGATTTTTTTGGCAGCCCACAGTATATTCAATATTCACCTCCAGCACCATAACTAAAAAACATCAATTGTCCTGTCTCCCTTACTCAATGTCCAGCTTTCACAACCATACAATGTGACTGAAAATACCACAGTATGAGTCAGGTGCACCTTTGTCTTCAATGTGACATATTTACTTTTCAACGCTTTAAAGAGGTCTTTTGCAACAGCTTTTTCCACTGTAATGTGTCTTTTGATTTCTTGACTGCTGCTTCTGTGGGTGTTGATTATAGAACAAAGTAAAGCAAATTTTTGGACAACTTCAATCTTCTCTCTGTTTATCATGAAGTTGCTTACTGACCCAATTGTAAGGATTTTTGTTTTGTTGAGGTGCAATCCATACCGAAAGCTGTGTTCTTTGATTGTCATCAGTAAATATTTCAAATCCTCTTCATTTTCAGCCAGCAAAGTTGTGTCATGTGCATAATACAGGTTGTAATGGGCCTTCCTCCAATCCTGATGCCATGTTCTTCTTCATAAAGTCCAGCTTCTTGGATTGTTACTCAGCAAAAAGATTGATAGGTATGGTGAAAGGATATAGCCTTGACACACACCTTTCTTTATTTTAAACCAAGGAGTGTTTCCTTGTTCTATTTGAATAACTGTCTCCTGGTCCATGTACAGATTCGTCATGAGTACAATTAAGTGCTCTGCTATTCTCATTTTTCACAATGTAATTCATAATTTGTTATGATCCACACAAATACCTTTGCATAATCAATAAAAGATAGATATCTTTCTCATATTCTCTGGTTCCAGCTAATATCAATTGACATTAGCAATGATGTCCTGGTTCCATGGCCTCCTCTGAATCTGGCTTGATTTTCCAGCAGTTCCCTGTCTATACACTGCTCCAATTGCTTTTGAAAGATCTTTCGCAAAATTTTACTTGCATGTGATATTAATGATATCACTCAATAATTGCCACATTTGGTTTGATTCCCTTTCTTGGGAATAGGCACAAATATCAATCTCTTGGCCAGGTAACTGTTTTCCAAATTTCTTGGCATAAACAAGTTAGGACCTGCAGTGTTGCATCTGTTTGTTGAAACCTCGCTATTGGTATTCCATCAATTCCTGGAGCCTTGTGTATCACCAATTCTTTCAAGGCAGCTTCTACTTCCTCTTTCAGTGCCATTAGTTCTTGATCATATGCAACCTGTTGAAATGGTTGGTCATCCACCAATTCTTCTTAGTATAGTGATTCTGTATTCCTTTCATCTTCTTTTGATGTTACCTGAGTTGTTATATTTTCCCTATAGAATCCTTTACTATTGCCCCTTGAAGCTTGAATATTTTCTTCAATTCCTTAAGTTTGAGAAAATCCTAGCGTGTTCTTCCCTTTTGGTTTTCTATCTCCAGCTCTTTGCATATGTCATCATAATATTTGAGTTTGTCTTTACAAGCTGTCCTTTGAAATCTTCTGTTTAGTTCTTTAACTTAATCATGTCTTCCTTTTACTTTAGCAGCTCAACATTCTAAGGCAAGTTTCAGAGTCTTTTCTGACATGTAATTGGTCTTTTCTTTTTTTCCTGTCTTTTTAATAATCTTTTGCTTTCCTCATGAAGGATGTCTTTGATGTCATGCTACAACTTGTCTGGTCTTGGGTTATTAGTGTCTATTGTATCAAATCTGTTGAGATGGTCTCTGAACTCAGCTGGGTTACACTCAAGGTCATATGTTGGCTCTTGCACATTTGTTCTAATTTTCTTCAGTTTCAGTTTGAACCTCCAGCTGATGATCTGATCCACAATCAGCATCTGGTCTTATTCTGACTTTTAATATTGAGCTTTTCCATCATCTTTTCCCACAAATGTAGACAGTTCGATTCCCGTATGTTCCTTCTGATGAATTCCATGTGCATAGGTGCCATTTATGTTGGTGAAAAAAAAATGTATTTGCAATGAAAAGGCCATTGGCCTGACAAAACTCAATTATGCAGTCTCCAGCATCATTTCTGTCATGAAGGCCATATTTTCCAACTACTGAGCCTTCTTCTTTGTTTCCAACTTTTGCATTCCAGTCACCAGTAATTATCAATGCATCTTGACTGCATATTCTTACATTAATAAAAATAGTTTTGTGATAATTGCCATTATGAATGGTAGCATTTATACCACTCAGGTGATGATAAACCATTGAATAAATTTTAAAAAATGATTCTTCTTTGAGACAATTTCCCAAACCCTGAGAGAGAGTTTGATTGGCAGTCAGGATAGATAGAAGTAACTTTTAACTCTGAAACAAATTAAAGATAATCTAAAGAAATCTCATTCTACTTCACTTAGCACACACACATGTGCATATCTCATATTGAACATTGTCTTTAAAACAATAAGCTTGGAAAATATTTTTCTTACCTCTGGTCTCTGATACTTTTGTGTTTTCTCTTTTGGTGATTGATTGGAGCTAAACTGTTTTTGCATCCTTGCTTTGCATGGTAGCTGCAGAGGAAACGAAAAGGGAAGGAGTTAGCTTCTCTTTTCCCCTGCTCTTCTGCCTGCTTCCTGTTTCAGAAAAATTATTTATGTTTTATCTTGAACATTATTTTTCCCTCTACATTAGGGGCAGGGTGGAGTGTGTATTTGCAAAGGTGGAAGGATGGCCTCTATTGGAAAGTTTCTTATGTAGATTTTCTATATACACTAGTGAGAAGCAAGGAAAATTATTTGTATAATGAACATCACTTACATACATATTAAAGTGTATTTGAGTTTTTTTAAAAATCAACATTCTTAAGGAGAACAATCTCAATTCATTTCATGGGAAAACTGAGGTGAAAATGAAATCATTGATGTGAAAGTGAAAGTAATCAACTATAAAGATCTGTACAAGTTCAAAGTGGTCTTTTTTTTTTTTTTTTTGGTTGCTGTTGTTTGAGGTTTTTTTTTTTTTATTGGGGGGAGGGGTTGAGATAGGATCTTTTTATATATCCCAGACCTGCCTGGAGCTAGTGAACCTCCTCCCTCAGCCTCCCAGGTTCTTTACCACCATACCTAGCAAGTTCAAGGTCTCAATTACTGGGATTTTCTTCTTATACTCTGCCAACTGTAGAACCCATTCAAAGACACCTGGGAGGTAGGATGGGGGGATATGACTATTGTTGTGGCCTTTGTTCTCTCCCATTGTGTTCTTTTGCACAGCCAGAAAAATCAGGACAATGCCTTCTCCTCTCTCAAATCTATAAGAAATGCTCAGGTTTCTCTTCTTTCAACTGAGAATAAGCAAATAAACAAAAAGCTACTCAAGACATTAATCACATCCTGTGTGGAACTTTGTACTGTGTCACTAACACTTACACACGAAGTGAGGGTGGATCCTTGCTTCTAAATGCTCCTAAGGGCACTTTAATTAAAGCACTAATGCTACATGCTTAACAAGTTTGGGATGACTCAGCAAGGCGAGTCACTTAGTGCCATCCACCCCAGGCGTATGTAAGCCTGTCTGATCACCACATGACCTAGAAGAGGGGATAGCAAATCCGACCGAATTACCTGAATTGCCTGCTCAAGTCAGTCCCGTTACTGAGCAGAATGAGGGCAGTATAGACCACTGGGGGTCGTCCTCATGACATTGCTCTATCATGTTACCTTGCATCTAGCTGACTGTATGCCAGCCACCTCTGCAGAAAATGCTGACACAAACCCCCTCCAAGATTCTGATTTTTATCTTCCATTTGAGGAGGGCATTTATTCTATTTATATCCATAACTTTTCTTTGTTGCATTAGGGATCAACGCATTGTTCACACAAATGAGCTCAAAGAATTTTAAGTGAAGAAAAAAGAAAAAAGAAAAGCTCCAACACTCACCATTACCAACTAGCTCTACCTCTTCTTTTTCTTCATTCTGGTATCTACATGTAATTTAGAACTTTCCAAGCATTCTATTCTTTCTGAAAGTGTAAGCACTGCAAAATTTGCTTGCCTTGTCATTCTGAAATCTTTTATGAATATGGTTCAGACATCCTGTTTATTTTAGTATGAACAACGTGAACTTATTTATTATAATAAATGTACTTCTTTATTCTTCTGAGGAAAAGGAAAATAAATACAAACGACCATTTGAGCTATTCCAGTATCTAATACAGAGGATGTTGCTGAAATACTTTAACACAATGTCAGGGAATTCCATGACCTTAATTGCTTTTTTGGTATATATGTGTGGTATTGCTATAGTACAAGGTAGAGGAATATGTTTTAGTGTATGATTGAGGCCCAAGTTTCTTCATTCACTTTGAAAGGCTTAAAATTGACCAATTCTTATAAAAGATTCAAGAAAATTAATATATATGGTCAATTGTACCTTTATGGCTCATCTGTGTATTTCAGAGATTTTATAGAGTCAGATTTAAAAAATTAGTTTCTGCAAGTACATCAACAATTCTGGTATATAAAATTTTTATTGATAACTTGTAGGGGCTTAATAACCTGCAGAATATTACTCATGTGTATTTGTGCATTCAGCTTTGGATGTGAAAAGCATGTCACTTGGCAAAAATATATTTCCTTTTGCTTCTTAAGAGTTTTTGTATTCAGCTCAAAAATCACTAATATGTGTTTGCTTGGGTTTTAGGTATCCCTTGGACTGCACATTTTTTTAAAAAAGTAAACTTCATGGACGTTTTTGAATGTCCTCTGGACAAATTCACTCCCCTCTACAGCAGAGACTTTGCTTCTTTTAACTCTCTTCCACTTGAATTTCCTCGAACAAACAGTCTAACAGTTTGTAACATTTAGGCCTCATAGTAGAGCCATTGTGGTAGAGAGTATTTGAAATTCTATATATGTGTTGATTTCTGACCCCTTTGAAAAAGTGATCCTTGAGGAGTTCACACAGGCTTTCCAAGGCAAGATGGTTTCAGGTTCAACTTTTTTTTTTTTTTTTTTTTTTTTTGAGGTTGTTAGTAGGAAATAATTTGAGCAATGAATCTAGTCATCACCATATCCTGATACCCCAGCAGAAAGATAAATTACTTCCTGTAAGTTATGACATTATACCTCTACCCACAGTAGTTCATTCTATAACCCAGTTATCTTCTAAGGAAATGATGTCTGTGAAGATGCTTGAAAGAAATAAAATTCAAAGTATCAACACAAGTACTCACATTAGTACAAAGATATATAGTTTTTAAAAATAAATAAGCAGCCTTTTCTCTATCTAAATATATCAATTACTAAAAATTTTTGGAGCATCTTGATGCTAAAAGGAGACCTGGAAACCCATTGAACCCATCCTCAGACACCTAGACAGACCAACTAGCACTGCGCTAGTCTTTAACAACTGTGCCCAAGGCTTCTAGTTACAGTTTTGCTTTATTTGTGGTTCCCCTACCCTCTATTGAGTATATCTAGTTCAGAGCTTCAGAGCATCAGTGGCAGTTCCCACCTAAAGGAGTAAAAAAGAGAAAGATTTGCCAGGGTAAATTTAATGGGAGTAATCATAATATTTAATTAGGAAAGCATTCTCTGATCAAAATACAGAAATTTTTATGGAACAATGTAAATGTGGCCCTCTAAATCCTTTCCAATGGTTTTAGATCCTTCTGCTGTTTCCTCTCTACCTTTCCAGAAAAATAGCTCAGAAATGGAGCTTTTGCAATTTCTGCCAAATAGCTATATGTGCATTGATTCCAGGTGAGGAATGACCCAACATCCAATTCATGTCATGCTAACCCAGCCAGTGTGCATATTTTAGGAATGGAAACAACAGGTCATTTCATATATAGCAATTTTTTTTTTCTTCTCTGGTCCAACAAGTTGGGCGTGCTGTGGCCACACCACAGCTGTGTGTGCTTCTTACCACATGTGGTTTCTTTTTGCCTGGTTCAATCCTTTCATAGCTTTCCAATATCCAAATGTAATTTAGCACTTATCTAACAATTATTCTCTTTTGAAAAGCACATCTTTTGTGCTTGTGGTTTCCTTTCCTTTTTTTTATTTATTATTATTTTTTTGTACTGGGGTGCTGAACCCAGGGCCTCATGCATACTTTGCAAGTGCTCTATCACTGAGTTGCACCCCCAGCCCTCTTTTGTATTTTCTTTTGTCTTGAGACAGAGTCTCCCTAAATTATACAGGCTGCCTCCGGCCTCAACTCTGTGATCCTCCTGCCTCTGCCTCTCAAATTACTGGGATTACACCTGTGTACCACTGTGCACAGTCATGTTTGAGGTTTTTCTGTAATTTAGTTGTTTGGCCATTCAGAAAATCTTTTACACTTTTAACCCAGACATACTATTTATTTAGGGCAACTTACTCACATTAGTAATATTTGTTATTATTGTTTTTATAAAAAGCAGTGAGTTTTGTTCCTAAAGGGAATCTATGTAGTCTATTCCTTGCAATTCAATGTCGAAAAAACTGAGACCAGGGAAATTAAGTGAGCTCCTTATGGTTTATAGTGGGGTAGTTGACAGAATTGAAACTAGAACCTGGGTCTTTCTGATATCTAGTCCAGGACTGACTCTCTCTCTCTCTCTCTCTCTCTCTCTGAGTGTGTGTGTGTGTGTGTGTGTGTGTGTGTGTGTGTGTGTGTGTGTCTGGGGGTAGAATTTCTCATCACATTTTTATTGTCACAGGGCTTTCAAAAAATCATACTGGTAATTTAAATGAGTGGCTAACTTCTTCCTCAGGTTATTAAGATGGTTTCAACAAGATGGTTTCAACCGTACTTTAATGATTTAAAATTTAGTGCAAGTCCCTACTAGAAAGTAGGGACGGCATTTTCCATACTTATTTTTCTAAGAGACACTAGAAAAGAAAGAAATTATTTACACTTAGGTGGATCTAGTGTTGGTGCATTTACCTTGCTAGTCATCAGTCTGGACCTATGCTTGGAATGGCTATATTCAGATTTTATTTTCTCCTTCCAGAGAACATCAGTAATACAGAGCAACTTCCAAGGATCTCCTTGCTTAAATCTCACTAGAAAGAATTTCAGAAAAACACCATTCAAATAAACCATAATGAGGAATTCAAACTTCATCTACAAAATAGAACACACTCTTCTAAAAACAAAGCAGCAGGCAAATCAGGAGACTAGGGAGTCAGTAAAACCATCTAGAGAATTTTAATGGGAAATTACAGTTGGGATCTATTTGGTTAATGTGTGGGATATAGCTTTTTGATCAACTCTCACACTAACCATGATATCCAATATTACTTCCAAAGAAAGTCTGAATTAAAGTTCACCAAAGGAGCTATTTTTACTTAGGAGGAGTATCACTGAGTAGTGCATCTGAATCAATTTATATCTAAACTAGCGAGGTAGTAATCAGAAATGATTTGGATCCACCTTTAGGGAGTTCAGGTGCAGGTGCGATGTGCTAGCATCATGTTTCTCAAGTTTCAGGAATTCACCAGTCATCTTCACGGTTTCTGCCACTTTGGTACCACTTAAATATTCTTTTTTGTTGTTGCTGCTGAGTATCAAACTCAGAGCTTTGTGCATGTTTAGCACTTTCTCTCCCATTGAGCTACACCTCTAGCCCTATGCCATATTTTTCTCTCAGTTGACTTAAAACTTAAATATATTTCTTTAAAAAGAAAACTTTATTACCCCTATAAATGGTACATAATAATTGTGAAAATAAAGAAAATAAAAACCGAACGGTGTTACTACATTTTAGTTAAATATGATCATCTCAAAATGCCATCCCCAAATCTGCTGTTTTTGCAGAAAGGTAAAGTGGCAAACATCAGAGGAGTGTTAAATACGTGCTAACATGAAACTATGGGAGAAAAATGTGGCAATCCACTCCTGAGGCAATGCCAAAACAGCCATTAAAAACCCTATGATGGTCTCTATGAGTCGGACACCACAGGATGGCACCTGCCACCACCACCACCACTACCAACAACAACAACATTAACCTAACACTTTTTTCCTGAGATAATCAAAAGGATTGAAATAAAATTGGAAAAGAGAGAATTTGCCTCTGCAACGTCATCTGCATCTACTTTCCTCATATCATTGCATGCTAGCTCTTAGGACCTCTATGCTGATTGGCCAACCCACTGGGCTCACTTCTGCTTCAGTATTGTTGCACTTGTGGTTCCTTTCCACTGAGTAGGTTTTTCTTCAGATACTTGCAGAGTTCCATCCCTTCCCAACCTCTACTCAAATGCTGCTTTTTAAGATATGTCAGTAAAACAGCTGCCCATTCATTCATTCATTCTTTCATTCATGCATACATTTGTTCATTCAGAGTCAATTTTCATTGCACTGTGTCTTCCTTGCTTCCTTCATCTTCACCATGTTCTTCTCTGAATAGCTGGGTTCTCTTTGATATATGAGCAACTACAAAATGTAATTCATTCTCCTCTTGCCAAAATAATATTGCCTGGTGTATATAGTAGGATCAGTTCTTACAAAAACCAAAATGTGTATATGGAAAAAATACAGAATATGCAGGACACCTTAACTATGTAATCTTCAGGTAGTAGCAGTTATGGTGATCTTTATTTCCTTTGCTTTATTTTTCTCTGTTGACTGCTTTTAATCCCAGAGAACAAACATCAGCAAGAGTAACTGTTCCAGTTCCATTAGCAAAATGAGTGCTGTTTAACAAACATTCTCAGCATATTGTATCAGGGAGCCAGTAAGAAAGAGGGCACAGAATCAAGCATTATTTAAGAGAGTAAATTTGGTGAGAGAAAATCTGGTCTACACAGTTACAACTTAAATCCTTAACTCCAGGAAGCTGTTCCATAAATGGTCATCTTTTGCCATTCAAGTTGGCCATAGGTCACATGAGATTTTAGAAAAACAATCATGGCTTCTGTTCCACTGATGATCACATATCTTTCCCTCCCATGAATAAAAAGGATCATTCTATAATACTAATAAGTTTGTCATATCTGCAGCAAACAGCACCTGCTCCCTGCCCTCTCCCCAAATTCTGCTTGGACTATTGTAATGCATACTTAATGATCCAAACAAAATTAAGACCTGTTAAATTACTAGTTCCATTTTCCCAACTAAAAATTTATTTTGCATTTACCAAATTGAACTATATCCTTGTGTATATTTGTAATGTGGGAAAATAATAGTGGAGCAAATTTGTCATCTACATTTATGTATTTTGGAAAAAGGTTTATTTATACCCAGTGAAATGATTGCTTTTCTGGTAATTTCTCCTTTTCCCAGTGAGGAAAGCTTAATCTCCTTTCTTCAAATGATTCTATTTGGGCAGCAAATCCTACACTGAAAATTGTTCCAGATCTCAAGTTATATAACTGAACAGATGGCATTTGCATGGCTTTGACATGTCAGGCTGCAATCATAGGGCATACTGAGAAACCAGCTCTGGGAGCCTTCTAGTGGACAAGCAGGCAGACTTCTGAGCAGGCAGCACCCATGGCTGCGGGGTCAGGTGAAGAACTGCACTCTGAGCAGCTCCTCACATTCCCAATGCAGGAGCAAATTCCTCAGCATGGTGAAAGAGGTGTGACTCGTCCTGGAAAAAACTAGTGGTAAACTAGATTGATCGCAAAAATAAACACATCTCTCCTGTGGGAGCAAACAAAGGCTCTAGGGAAGGTTACTTGGGAAGAGTGGTTTAGCTTACGGCAATAGTTGTTCTAATTACACCCTGGGTTAGGAGCATACAAAAGAAAGAAGGGGTAAAAATCCCTGTCTTGAGCTTGTAATTTAGTGGGGAGAAAGACTATCAATCCACTCAATCAGTAAACACATGAATATATGTACATACACAGGTGAAAAGTGTCAAGGAGAAAAATAACAATACCAAGAAAGAAAATAAGATGTGTATATGAAACTTTAGATAGAAGTACTCTTTTAAAATATAACATTTAAGACCTGAGGGAAATGAAAGAACAAGCCAGGTATGTATCAGAGGAAGGGTCTTCCAGAAAGAGGACACAGCAAGTGTATATGTCTTCAGCCCAGGGGATGCACAGAGTGACCGAGGGAACATAAAAAGACCATTGTGTCTGAAGCAGAACACACAGGAGAGAATTGTGGAAGGTGGCATTGGGAGCTAACATGAGGTCAGATCATACAGAGTATTAAAGTTCATAGTGTGCATGTTTGTGCTTTATTCTGAATGAAATGGAAAACGTTGTTGTTGTTAGATGCCATCAAATCAGATCTGACTCGTAAATACCCTATATATAATAAAACGAAACACTCCCTGACTCTATGCCAGGCATACGATCTCTTTAATGTTTAAGCCCATTGTTACAGGTATGGTGTCAGTCCATCTAGTTGAAAGTCTTCCTTTTTGTCATTGACCCATCACTCTCCCAAACATGATGTCCTTCTCCAGGGATGGGTTCCTCCTGACAACATGTCTAAAATATGTAAGACATAATCTAGCCATCCTTGCTTCCAAGGAGCACTCTGGTTGCACTTCTTCTAGGACAGATCTGTTGGTTCTTTTGGCAGTCAGTGGTATATTCAATATGCACCTCCAGCACCATAATTCAAGATCATCAATTCTTCTCCTGCTTCCCTCATCAATGTGCAGCTTTCACAACCATATGATGCCACTGAAAATACCATGGCATGAGTCAGGCACACCTTTGTCTTTGGTGTGACATCTATACTTTTCAACCCTTTAAAGACCCATTTGGCAACAGCTTTTCCCAATGCAATTGTTGTTGTTTTTAGGTGCCATTGAGATATATCAGACTCATAGCAATATTCCTAGGGTTTCCAATGGCTGATTGTTTCAGGATTGCTTTGGAGTGGATTGCCATGTCCTTCTCCCATTTTTGCAGTGCTGGGGATTGAACCCAGGGCCTCCGAGATTGCAGAATGGTGCTCTAGCAGCTGAGCTAAAACCCAGCAAATGATGTCCACACTCCAAGAGAGGCATGTTGTTGTTGTTGTTAGGTGCTGTTAGATCTGACTCATACAGACCCTCATTGGGTTTTCAACAGCTGATTGTGTCTGGATTGCTTTGGAATTGGATTGCCACATCTTCCCATTTTTGTGGTGCTGGGGATGGAAAATCCGGGTCCTTAGATAGTGCAGCATGACACTCTACCAATTGAGCTAAACCCCAATGCAATTAGGAGCCAACAAATGACACATTGACTAGGATCACTGTTTGTGAAATGGGGTAGCAAGGTCAGGGGTAGCCCATAAGGAGTGAGTGGCTGAGGGAACACCCATAGGAGACTATTAAGAATCCATAGTGGTGGTTAAGACCAGGATTACAGCAGTAGACTTTGTAGGACATGGGTAAATTCTAGATATATTTTGAAGGTAGAATCAGTTCTGCTTAATGAATCAGGTACAGTTTGAGTGTGAAAAATACAGGAGCCTAGGATTACTCTGAGGTGGGGCCTATGCAACTGCAAGGATGGGTAGACCTGAGAAGGTTCAATAGAAGTTGAAGGATGTGGGAGAGGCAGGTTTGTGGGGTATCGGGAGGTCAGTTTGGAATAGATTAGGTTTGAGATATCTATTAGACATCCCAGTGGAGATGTTGAGTGGACAATTGAATGTACAAGTGTCACGCACCAAAGAAAAATTTGGGCTAAAGATATAAGATTGGGAGGCAGCAGCATATCCCTGGGATCTAAAATCATGAGGCTCTAGCACTGCCCTAGAGAGTGAGAGTGAGCACAGGAACCTGATGAGCATGGAGAGGATGGTAATCTGTAGGAAACACTGCTGATAAGCCAAATGAGGCAAGCTGCCCATTGGACTCTTCATAGGAGCAGCAACATAAAATCTGGGGCAAAAGCCATGCTGGGTTGGGTTCAAGAGAGAACACAGACATGGGCAGTGGGTGAAGCAATTCTTTCAGAAACATTTCCTTTAAGCAGAAAGACAAATGGGATGCTGGCTGGATGGGGAGATGGGATCAAGAGAAGATTTATAAAAATCTTTTATTGAAGTATACTATATAATGTAAAAATGTATATTTCTTGAGAATATAGCTCTATAATTTTCCTAACCAAACACATCCAGGTAACCAATACTCATTTCAACGAAAATAATATTACCCATACCCAAGAAGTCTCCTGCCTGTACCCTCCCTGTCATTGTCCTCACCCCAAGGCAACAACTGTCCTGAGTTGGCTCCTAAAACCATAGACTCATTTTGTCTGCATTTGTACTTTGTACAAATGGAGCTGCACAGTTCATGTTTTTATGTATCTGGCTTCTTTGTCTCTGTATTATGTTTGTAAGATTTATCCATATTGTTGCCTATACTGATAATTAGATTGTTCTTATTACTATATAATAACATATTGCATGAATGTTCCAAAATTTATATATCCATTCTACTACTATAGAGCAATTGACTATTTTCCAGGTTTACAAATAGTTCTGGGGCTAGGGTTTAGCTCAGTTGGTACAGTGCTGCTCTGCACTCCCTGAGGTTCTCGGTTCAATCCACAGCACCTCAAAAATGTGAGAAGGACGTAGCAACACACTCCAGAAACAAGCCTGAAAAAAATAGCAATTGAAAATCATATGAATAACAGAGAAGTACTGACATAGTGCTAGGCATGGCATAGTGACAGGGAGTGTTTCGTTCTGATGTACATAGGGTTGCTATGAGCCAGACCCTCCTCAATGGCACCTAACAACAAAAAAATATTGCTTTTATGAACATTTAGTATGTGTCTTTTGGTGAACATATGAATATATTTTATTGAGTATATTGTTATGAGTGGAATTGTGGGGGCATAGAGTATGTATATGTTCAGCTTTAGTTTTCCAAAGAAGATTATACCAATATATGTCCCCTTTGAGTACAATAAGAGGGACTTTATCAGTAAATGGGATTACACGAATTTCGTTGGTTACTCCACTGTCTTATGTTTTAATTTATTGAGAATTAAGGTAGTGAAGATCGGAATTGCTTTACTGGACCCTCTCAAAACCTTGTTATTGTTTTTAGGTGCTGTCAAGTTGGGCCTGACTCATAGTGACCCTACGTACAACAGAACAAATTACTTCCTGATTCTGTGCCAGGCACATGATCTTTTTTATGTTTAAGCCCATTGTGGCAGACACTGTGTCAATCCACCTAGTTGAAGGTATTCCTTTCTTTCGTTGACCTGCCACTCTCCCAAATATGCTGTCCTTCTCCAGGTATTGGTTCCTCCTGACAACATGTCCAAAATATGTAAGACACATTCTAGCCATCCTGGCTTTTAAGGAGCACTCTGGTTGCACTTCTTCTAGGATGGATCTGTTGGTCCTTTTGGCAGTCCATGGTATATTTTTAATATTTATTTCCAGCATGATAATTCAAAAGCATCAATTCTCCTCCTGTCGCCTTTATTCAGTGTCTAGCTTTCCCAACTGTATCATGCAACTGAAAATACCATGGCATGATCAGGCACACATTCATCTTCAATGTGACATCTTTACTTTTCAACACTTTAAAGAGGTCTTTTGCAATAGCTTTTCCTAGTCCAATACATCTTTTGATTTCATGACTGCTGCTTCTTTGGGTATTGATTGTAGAACAAAGTAAAACAAATTCTTGGACAACCTCAGTCTTTTCTTTACTTATAATGAAGGTGCATACTGACTTAGTTGTAAGGATTTTTGTTTTGTTGATGTTGAGGTGCAATCCATAATGAAGGCTGTGTTCTTTGATCTTCATCAGTAAATGTTTCATCCTCTTCACTCTCAGCAAGCAGAGTCGTGTCATCTGCGGAATGAAGGTTGTTAATAAGTCTCCCTTTCATCAAGATGATACATTCTTCTTCATAAGGTCCAACTTCTCAGATTATTCGTTCAGCATAGAGATTGAAGATGTACAGTGAAAGGATACAGCCCTGATGCATACCTTTCTCAACTTTAAACCAGGCAGTGTTTCCTTGTTCTGTTAGAACTGCCTCCTGGTCCATGTACAGATTCCTCCTGAGTACAATCAAGTGCTCTGGTATTCCCATCCTTTGCAATGTTATAGTTTGTTATGATCTCTACAGTCAAATGCCTTTGCATAGTCAATAAAACATAGATATTTCTCTGATATTTTCTGCTTTCAGCTAATATCCATCTGACATCAGCAATGATGTCCTGTTTCCATGCCCTCTTCTGAATCCAGCTTGATTTTCTGGCAGTTCCCTGTCAATATACTGCTGCAGTTGCTTTTGAATGATCTTTAGTAATATTCTACTTGCATGTGATGTTAATGATATTGTTTAATGATCTCCACATTAGGTTGGATCTCCTTTCTTGGGAATAGGCACATAAGCATTAACATTCTAAGCATCAGTGGTTAAAATGGACTGGCACAGGCCATTTTGAATCAGATAATCATATGGTCTGTTATGCTGGGAATGACAAATTAAAGAGAAATGGGGTCGCATTCATCATCAAAAAAGATATCTTAAGATCTGTCCTGAAGTACAGTGCTATCAGTGATAAAATAATATCCAGAAGGCCAGTTAATATGACTATTATTGAAATTTATGCACCCAGGACTGAGGCTACAAATGAAGACAGAGAAGACTTTTACCAGCTTCTGCAATCTGAAATCACACAGCAATCAAGATGTACTGATAATTACTGATGAATGGAATGGAAAAGTTGGAATCAAAGAAGGAGGCTCAGTATTTGGAAAATATGGCTTTGGTGACAGAAATGATACTGGAGATCACATGATAGAATTTTGTCAGACCAATGACCTTTTCTTGCAAATACATTTTTTTTCCTCAACATAAATGGTGACCATACTCATGGATTTCACCAGATGGAACATACAGGAACCAAACTGACTACATTTGTGGAAAGATATGATAGAAAAGCTCAATTTCAAAAGTCATAAAAAGTCTAGGTGCTGATTGTAGATCAGACCATCAACTGCTCATACACAGGTTCAAAATGAAACTGAAGAAATTTGGAACAAGTGTATAGAACCAAGGTATGGTCTTGAGTATGTCCCACCAAAGTCCAGAGATCACCTCAAGAACAGATTTGGTGTGTTAAGCACTAATGGTCCAAACCAGATGAGTTGTAGCACAACATCAAAGATATCATTCATGAGGAAAGCAAAAGGTTATTTAAAAGACAGGAAAAAAAAGAAAACAACAAATTACATGTTAGAAGAGACTCTGAAACTTGCCCTTGTACATCCAGCAGCGAGAGTAAAAGGAAGACACGACAAAATTAAAGAACTAAACAGAACATTTCAAAAGGCAATTTGAGAAGACAAACTCAAATATTATGACTTGTGCAAAGAGCTGGCAATAGAAAACCAAAAGGGAAGAACACATTCTATTTTTCTCAAACTTAAGGAATTGGCCAAAAAATTCAAGCGTTGAGTGGCAGTAGTGAAAGATTCTATAAGGAAAATATTAAATGACACAGGAAGCATCAAAAGAAGATGGAAGGAATACACAGAGTCATTATACCAAAGAGAATTGGTGGATGACCAACCATTTCACATGATGAAGTAAACAATGGTATTGAAAGACAACATGGAAGCTCCCTTAAAGGCATTGGCAAAACACAAGGCTCCAGGAATTGATTGAATACCAATTGAGATGTTTCAACAAACAGATGCAGCACTGGAAGTGCTAATATTTTTAGCCAAGAGATTTGGAAAATAGTTACCTGGCCAACTGACTGAAAGAGATCTCAAATCGCTAAGGATTGGGATTCTACTGCTCAGAGGACTGTTGTGAGAAATGACTGACTGTAAAGTACCTGCCATCATCCATGGTATAGGACAAGTATCCAGTATATGTTAGTTTTACTTTTATTTTGTAATTACTCTCTATGACCTACATAATATCCTTTTTCTATTCCAGGATCCCATCTAGGATATTATATTACATTTAGTTGTCATTTGTCTTCAGCCTTCTTTTGGCAGTGACAATTCCTCAGATTTACCTTATTTCTGAGGAATAATGATCAAATATTTTGTAGAATGCTCCTTAACTGGGATTCATCTCATGTTTTTCTCATGATTAGATTGGGCTATTGGGTTTTGAATAGAAGATCACAAAGATAAATAGTCATTGACCACATTGTATCAGGATACATCCTATGAACAACTTATTATTGTTTATGTTGACTTTGATCACATGGCTGAGGTAGTCTGCCATGTTTTTCCACTGTAAAGCTAAACCATTTATGTACTGTAGTGTTCTTCCCCCCTTATTCATTCAAACATTTATCTGTGTAAGTTTGGACTCATAAGTGTTGGTTTAATACTTTGGTGATAGTCTTATACCACAGTATTTTATTGCATAAATTGTTCCAGGTTTGGTCATTAGGACATCCTTCAGTTGGCTCCTGTATTCCTTTGACATGCTCCTGTCGTGTGTGTGTGTGTGTGTGTGCGCGCGTGTGTGTGTGCGTGTGTGTGTGTGTGTGTTCTTAATTTCTGGTACTAGAAGATGCCCCAGATCATTTTGTATTTATACTGACTCAATCCTAGAATCAGCAATTTCTCCAACAATTGCTCCAGAAACCTGGTTCCTTTTATTGGAGAATGTTAGAACCAAAATCTGAGCCCTGAAAATTCTCCTTGCTACTGGGGTTTGATGGTTTTTTTAGGCTCTCTCATCTGGCAGAACAAATAATATATATTAAATTCTGTATATCCAGGTATGTGTCAATATTTCTATATGTAACCCTATGCATTTGTGTTAAGCTAACTGTGAGTTCATACTGACAGCTCCAACTCTAATTCATTACCACATGGACCAATGTAGCATGTTCCCATTGCTTATCTGTGAATTCCTACCCTTGAGAAGTCTGGCTCCCACTATCCACCAATCGTATACTTAATTATTTAATTCCAGTCTGCAGTATCAGAATAGTTAACCTGAAGCCCCATAGAAAACAAGTATATTAACCACAGTACAATTTTAGGTACACTTTCTTTTGCCTTTAGCCTTATAGACTCCATTCACTTCCAAAATTACTTAGGTCAGCAACTTTTCCTCCCACCTTCTTTGGTGAGGTTGTTTCATACATTCTTAATACAGTTAGATCATTTTGTCACTTCCTGTATTCCATTCTAAGATCCTCATCCTCCCAAGTGGATTTTCAAATTTACGTACATAAAGGTTCACTCCTAGTGCTATAAAGTCCTATGAGTTCCTTTTGACACATGCACAATATCAGCCAATAGCACCTATCTAAACCCAACTCTACATGCTGAGGTCTAATCAGTGCTTGGAGGGGGTGGCCTTCTTTGTACAAGCTATCCCACTGTTTGAACATTTGGCCAAATTAGAATATGAATCTCTCAATACCTAAACCTATGCTTCATCCACTAGAGATGAGATTACATCTTTTTTTTTTCTTTTCCCTGTACTGGGGGTTGAACCCATGGCCTAGTGCTTGCATGCTTTGCAAGTGCAATACCACTGAGCTGCACCTCCAGACCTTTCTTTTCTCTTTTCTTTCCTCCGTCTTCTTCTTCTTCTTCTTCTTCTTCTTCTTCTTCTTCTTCTTCTTCTTCTTCTTAAATTTTTGAGACAGGGTCTTACTAAATTACACAGACTGCCTCTGGTCTTGAACTTGCGATCCTCCTGCCTCTCCCTCCCAAGTTGCTGAGATTACAGGTGTGAGCCACCATGCCAAGCTAGACGAGATTACATTTTAACCTCATGTCCCGCTACCTAAGCAAGTAAGTGGGCTCATTGACATCAAAACAATTGATGTAACCAGTCAGTTTAGGAAAGGCACTGGTAATTTTTGTACATATGCATGGGAGGCTAGGATGTATTTTTAATCAAGTAGGATGATCCAATAACCATTGGCAGAAATAGTCTTTTCTCATCCTTAACTGGCATAAAAAGAACAACAGACTTGATTTTAACTCTAGGCTCTTAGATCAATGAATGGGAAAAACACTGAAATAGTTTAATGATCCACGAATTGAACTGTATCAACATGAATTAGTGCATTAAACTTTATGGGCAGAAAATGGATCTGTTCAAAAACAAGTTTGGGCAGTTCACATCTGGTACAGATTGTTTTCAGAGTGAGGTTTAATTATTTTAAGAGGTTTTAGCATTCTGTACTCCAGCCAAAGAATGCTTATCTGCTTTAAACTAGTTTTTACCTGCAAAGTTTTTGTCTCTGTGACATCATATATTAGCTCCTATATTTTTTAATGCATTGTACAACAGTGGGAACTAATCTAAGAAGGTTAACCGTACTCTGGCAGTCCCTGAGCATGCTGGCAGCTACTGAGAAAATTTCAAGAAGGATGTTATTTTAGGATCTACTAGAGTTTCTTCTATATGATTAGGTTGACTTCTTATATCATTCTGTTGCTTATCTAAACAGGGAAGTACAAGAATCCTTGAGGACTGACAGATAGATTAATATTGTGTTAATAAAATAAGCAAACACAAAAATCCACAGTGCTTTTATATATACACATACATACATGCACAGAAATATACACACACATATGCACAAGCACACTTTTGCTGGAACTTGTTTGTCTTGGACTAGAATTATGTGTGAGACATGCCTACAACTATCATTAAGGATCATCAGATTTTGAAATGACTTACAATGATGATATCAGCCACAAAAATGAATTGCTCAAATGATCAGGGCCACAGGATAGTTTGGAAACCACTTATACGCAAAATTATATTCTAGTCATGACAAAAAAATTAAAGATAAAATATCTTTATGAAGATATAGCCAGGTGCCATGGCACACACTGTCATCCCAGTGACTTGGGAAGCTAAGGCAGGAGGTTCAGAAGTTCAATGCCAGACACAGCCAGACCCTTGTCTCAAAATGAATTATATAAAAGGGGCTGGGGCTGTAGTTCAGTGGTAGAACACTTGGCTAGCATGTGTGAGGTCCTGGGTTCAATCCTCCAGTACTGAAAAAAAATATATATATATAGCCTACATATTAATTATGACCTAATGCCATTAAGCACCTGCAACCATAGCCCTGTGGCTTCCGATCCTGTCAGATCTTGGAAGCTAAGCAGGGTTGGTCCTGGTTAGTACTTGGGTGGGAGACTACCTCGGAACACCAGGTGTTATAGGCTTGGGAGGAGGACCTGGCAACCCACTCCCAAAAATCAATCTGCCATTGAAAACCCTATGAATAGCAGAGAAGCACTTATAATAGTGTTTTGCCTGTTGTACATAGGGTCACTATGAGTTGGATACTGACTCGACAGTACCTAACAACAACAACAACGCCATTAAGCAAGGAAGAAAAATGATCAAATTTATCCAGTGCTCTGTTTACAATTACATTATGCAGGATATCTTCCTCCTGGGTGGGTCAAAAGTTTGTATCTTGAATATAGGTGTCAGAACATAGAAGTATTTACTGACCTATGTTCCTAACAGAAAACAGTTAGAGGTACGGCATTTACGTTTTCATCTGTCCACTTAGTTCATTCATTCTACAATATTCATCATTTTCTATGTACCTGCATTGGACTTAGCACAGGGTAGCAGGAAACTCAGTGGTATTTGGAGAATTAAAACTGTATAGAAAGCCAGGCAAGGAGAGTTGTAATCCCAGCTCTCAGGAGGCCGAGGCAGGAGGATCACAAGTTCCAGGCCTGGGCTATAACATGAGACCCTGTCTCGAGAAATGAAAAAATATATATATACATAAATAAGCAAAAGTAAAAATAAAAAATCATAGAGCAAATGATCTGATTAACCAAGACCAAATGTTACTATTTAAAACTGAAGATATAGACAAATTAAAACAGTCAAAAACTTTGACCAGTTTTTACCTGTGCACAATCAATATGTTGACACCCACCTGAGACTAAATATTTCTTACACCCTTGCCTGCTTTCTAACCACTGCCAACTATTACTCCAACATATTGGCCATAATTGACCAACTTAATAGTGTACAAATGCAAACAATCTTAATCCATTTACATCAACTACATTTTATGTGAGTCAAATAAATGTGTCATTTAAAAATGAAATATGAGGTTTTAAATTTTCATATAAAAGGCAAAAGATTTATATGATCTGAAAAGAAACCATTGTGTAAATTTTCACTTAAAAACATCAGAATTATCCAGAAATGGCAACAGAGACAGATGAACATTCCTTAGAATCTCTTTCTATTTGTCTCTTTCCTGATATTGATTCCCAATAGCTTATTTCTTCATTTTGTATCACAGACAACTATTAAGTGTGTTTAGTTCCTCTGCAATTAGATTTGCAGAACACATTATTTCATTTTAATGAAAGGTTTTTGAATTGCAGCCAAAGTGCTGTAGGACAAGCAGATTTTGTTT
This sequence comes from Pedetes capensis, assembly GCA_007922755.1. NCBI lineage: Eukaryota > Metazoa > Chordata > Mammalia > Rodentia > Pedetidae > Pedetes > Pedetes capensis. The sequence goes on along the minus strand of VMDO01004631.1, from coordinate 46,454 downwards.
TCTTACAATTTCATTAGTAAAAAAAAAAATGAGGATACCAATATTGAAATGTCACAAATATGGAATTTTAAGTCAAACATCTGTGTTCTTTTTAAAGGAGAATATCCTTTTCTTAAGCTTGGGAGTTTCCATTAGTGAACAAATTGAACAGACATTTGTAATAAAAGAAAATATAGTTAAAATTAGTTTGGTTGAATTCCTTTTGTTTTACTGAGTTTATTTCATTATTAAGCACAGAAACAGTGCATAAAATTATAGAAGAATAAGAAAGAAATCAATCAATTATGGTTCCACTATGCAAAAGATGGGGCTGGGATTTAGCTCAGTGGGTAGAGCGCTGTGCTGCAGTCTCTGAGGTCCCGAGTTCAATTCCCAGCACTGCAAAAATGGGAGAAGGACCTGGCAATCTACTCCCAAGGCAATCCCGAAACAGTCAGCCATTGAAAACCCTATGAGGGTCACTATGAGTCAGATACTGACTCGATGGCACCTAACAACAACAACAACAACATGCAAAAGATCCCGATATGATTTGCTGAATGCATGATTTAACCTGAGTTCCTGTGAAGCCTGTACCTATCCCTGGCTTGAGAGAGCATCTGTTTTGTACAGATGCTTGAAAAAATACCCAGCCTCTTTGGATTGCAGAGGCTCGTTTCTGGTTATTGCATTACTGTTAGTGTAGAGTGTAACCATGTATTTTCTTTGTAAGGGATGAAAGGCTGTAGTAGTTGTGTTGTACATACTTCCAATTCTATGTATGCTGTTGTATCCAAAAGAAAAATCACATTTAATCCATAGTCCATAGTTGTACAAAAAATAAGGAAGGCCATGTTATCAGAGAGATTTAGGGAGCACAGGTAGGTGAGTCCAGAGCACAGGTCTGGGAAACTGACAGTGAAACCTTGGTCCTTGTATTTGGCATATAAAAGAATTTATGCCAAACACAACAATTATAATAGAGAATATAGAATAGGTTTATTAAAGATGTTGTTGTCGTTAGGTGCTGTCGAGTCAGTGTCCGACTCATAGCGACACTCATAGGGTTTTCAATGGCTATTTTCCGGATTGCCTTTGGAGTGGATTGCCAAGTCCTTCTCCCATTTTTGGGGGTGCTGGGAATTGAACTCGGGACCTCAGAGACTGCAGTGCAGCGCTCTACCAACTGAGCCAAATCCCAGCCCTTATTAAAGATAGTACACCTTTAAGGAATAATTATGGGGAAAACTGAGGCATCTGGAGAAGCTTAGATAAACATGGAAAGGAAATTGGAAAACCTGCATTTCCTGGGTGAATAAGGAGATTTCTGTTTCCCAAGGGCAGGTAAAGCAGCCAGAGAACAGGAGAGTTAAGCAGGCTTTTAGAAGGAAAGCTGCCTTGGATAGACAGAAAGGATGGTGGGTTTGAAAAAGAGAGGTGTGCACATGGTTGCTGGAGAGAGAAGAGGAGAGGAACAGAGAAAGGAAGAGAGAGGGAGAGCTTAGGGAGGAAGAGAGAAGAGAGAGCTTGTGGAAGAAGAGAGAGAGATAGAGTGCACGTTCCCTCTAGTGTCATTCAAACCAGGGCACAACCAGTATGATATCAACCCCCAGTGCCCAGCTTTGGGCACCCAGCATGATGTGGGCTTAGAGTCTTTGTTCTATGAACAGCTCTAGGACTTGGGTAGGGTGTGGGACCCATTTGAAAATATCTTTTCAATGTCCTCAGAGATGCATCTCTAATACTACAAAAAATCAGGTGGAATAGTTCCTTATTTAGATACACAGTCATAGTAAAAAGCACATACCCAATAAGATGGAGGGCTGGGATTTAGCTCAGTTGGCAGAGCACTGCTCTGCAGTCTCTGGGGTCCCAGGTTCAATTCCTAGCACCGCAAAAATGGGAGAAGGATGTGGCAATCTGCTCCCAAGGCAATCTGGAAACAATCAGCCATTGAAAACCCTATGAGGTCGCTATGAGTCATACATGATTGGATGGCACCTAACAACAACAATACAAAGGAAGCCACAACTGCTCTTGTGAGTTCCAAGGACTGCTAAGTTTAACAATTTAGGGACAACACTAGCAAGCTGGAAGAGATGTGCATGTCTGTGTTTTCCCTTCTAAGTACACATCCTTGGTACAGAGCACTCAGTGGATGCTCACAAATAGTTGTTGAGTGAAAGACCAACTAGACCTGTGACAGAGTTCTAAAATAGGACAGAAACAGGCCTGTGGTTAAAGGAAATGAAGAGATTTAGCTGGAGAAATGGAGGCTTAGGGAACACAATGGTTCTCTTCAAAGTATTTGAAGAAAATTTTTATGTAGAGGAAGACAGACTCAATCTAAGTGACTCTAGAGAACAAAATACACAACTGTGTAAGGACAAACTTAGAATTAGAGCTGCCCCAAATGAATGAGAAACCACTGCAATAACTTTTCGTTAGTCTTGGCCATTCTATTTAACTAGTTCCCATATCTTCCTATTGCTGGAGTTGTTCATTCACTCATCCATTTATTCTGAAACACATATTTACATGGGTCAAGTCATGTGTATTAAATATGTTCAGTTTTTGGTATGTCAATCATCTGTCAATACAACAGTTTAAAAACCAGCAATAACCACGATCAACCAATCAACCAACAAACAAGCCTCCCTCCCCCTAAAAAAAAACCCATATTGAGCATTTTCAATATAACAGGCACACTATTAGGTTCTGGGGAACCCAACAAACATGCTCTCTTCTCCAATTTAGTTTATCAGCTGGTAAAGCAATCAGATAATGAAGAAATCAGACACTATAAAGTCAATTGCTTAACCCAAAGTTGTGTGATCACTTGAAAAGGATAGCAAAGTGGTCCAGGAGGCAGAGGTGGTAGGATTATGAGTTCAAGGCCAGAGGCAGCCTGTGTAACTTAGTGAGATCCTGTCTCAAGATAAAAAATGAAAAAGGGACTGGAAGTGCCAGCCCAGTGGTAGAGCATTTAAGGAAAAAAAAAAAAAAAAAGGAAGAAGAAGAACAAAAGGGCAATCCTGAATTATGTGTAAGGGCAGACAGAATGTTTCCACTGTTCCTTCAAACTTTTGAAATTCCTGGGATATTACACTTTCTTCCTATATTCTCATCTCAGTTATCAGCTCTGTGATGACATCTAGGAGTTATTATGGTATCTTCTTCCTTATTTCTACCTTCAGATCACTATTGAGTCTTGACCATTCTAATTCTAGTTCCTATACCCACATGGTCATCCACATGCACACTGATTGCTCCTATCAAAGTCCACCGCTCTGGTCCAGTAGAGCACAAATGACAGGGTATGCAATGCATAGGATCCTAATGCAGCTGGATCTTCTGAGCACAGGTTGAGAAAATAAGATTATTCTGTGTAATGGGTTGAACAGTGTCCCATCCCCTAAAATATGTCTACTTCCAAGTCCTAGACTCTGTGAATGTTACCTGATTTAGGAAAAAGAATCTTTGTGGACGTAATTAAGGATCTGGAGATAAGATTACCCTGCATTCCCAGGTGAGCCTTCACTACAATGACAAATGTCCTTATAAATTACAGAAGAAGTAAAGACAAATGTATAGAGAAGGAAATATGAAGGCGAAGGCAGAGATTGAAGTGATGTGGTCACAGGCCAAGGAAGCCCAGGATTGCCAGCAGTGCCACAATGCTGGAAGAGTTGATCATGGCTTCTTTTATGCAATAACTTTACTTTGTATAAAATATGAGGTCTTACTTTACTTATCACACATCTTTATTCATTTGTTCATTCCTTGAAGACCAGGATATTTTGCAGTACAAGGGGTTGAACACAGGTCCTTGCACAGGCTAGGCAAGCTCTCCACCACTGAGCTACAACCTCAGCCCCCTTTTTACTTTTTATTTTGAGACAGAGTCTCACTAAATTGCACAGGCTGCCTCTGGCCTCGAACTCGTGATCCTCCTGCCTCAGTCTCCTCTGAATCACTGGTATTATAGACATGTGCTACTACGCACAGTTCAGGCCAGGCCATTTTAAACTCACCATAGTATTGTGGGCTTGAGTTTAGCTCAGTTGGTAGAGGGCTTCTCTGCATTCTTTGAGGACCGGGGTTCAATCCCCAGTACCACAAGAATGGGAGGAGGACATGGCAATCCACTCCTGAAGCAATCCTAAAACAATCAACCATTGAAAACCTTATGAGGGTCACTATGAGTCAGACCCGACTCAACACAACAGCATCTAACAACAACATAGTATTTTCAGTGCTTCATACATAGAGGAAACTCAGTACCAGTCTATATCGATTCAAAATTTATGCTCTGGAATTCTTAAGCATGTTTGAGGGTAATGAAATTTCTTTTGTGATGAAAGCAACATAACCATAAATTTTTAATGGAATTTTTCATGATTTTAGGAGTAGCAAAAATGCATTTATTCCTTTGGGTGCTCAGTTATGAGGCAGCTGTATTGGGTTTCTTAGAGTCGGTTTGAGAATAAATATCCGATGGTCTACTTTACCCAGTCCTGGGAATAAATTGAAAGAGAATATTTTCATTCTCCACGAGGAAAAACAAAAGTGATTTTGAGAGTGAGTCAGCATTTTCTCCTTATGTCTCACATGAGATTTGTCCTGGCCCCTCGCCCTTGTACATTGCCATCTGTCTATGTTCCTTAACATAGCTTTTCCAGTCCTAACCCAGAAATGTCCCATTTTCCTCAGCAACAGAAACGGGCATTGTGGCTCAGTGTTCCTCTGGGGTGGAGGTTTAGAATAAAAATAACACAACAATACCAAGTCTACAAGTCCTCTAAATGGCAGAAAGGAGGACTCCTGGTAAAAGCAACGTTCCCATCCGTGTCCTGAAGCTGGGATTTGGCCTGAGCTATTTTGAACCTTGTTTCCAGTTGCTCCTGGCCAGTGGCAGCATTTCACACTCGGCTGCCACTTCTCATTACTGCCTACTGCTCCCTTTTTCGGGAAGGCTTCTCCTCCCAGGCCAACACACTCACACTCAGGAGGAGGGTGGGAGGGACGCTGGCCCTGCCTTGTTTAGCCTGGGAGGGTGTTAGGGACAGTCTGGGACACTTGCATTTGGCTAAGCAGGGCCTGCATCTCAACTTCCAGAAAGATACTCATTTACTCCTTAGGCCATGAACACAGAGAGCACCCCTTTCTTAGGAAGTTGTAGTCTGATATTTACCCAGATAAATGCAAATATATCAGACCGCTCTGGCTTTGTGCCCCTGGAAACAGAGCTTCTGGATTCATGGATAGGTTTCCTTGCACCCTGGCTTCCAGAGGGGCTTGGCCCAAAGGGGAATTCCAGTAGGTTGGTAGAAGAGGGGGATGGAGGTCAGTCTGAATGTTTCCACTGGGAGACTTCCTCTGATTCCCTCTCCTCGAGATCCTATCAGGCTGGCTTTGCTCCTTGACCTAAGTCACAGCCTCTCTCTCTACTCAGATAGAACCCACTGAGTTTGGGTTTTAGCCTACTCTAATCTATTAGTACTCCTTTCTTGCCTTTGTCCTTTCAGGCCCATATATGGTAACAACAACTGCAGGTACTAACCTTGGGTGATTGCACTCTTTCCAGTGACTACCATATCCAGCCCACATCTGTGTAAACAGAACTCTCCTAAATCTCCAAGTTATCAAAATTGTGAGTGTTATCTATTTGCTATTGAGGCTCTTACTGATACTAGACAGCAGGTACACTAAAACTCTAATTAGCAGGGATCTTTACAGGTTTCAATGGATTATTTGGGTTCAAGGAATAGAGACTCACTCAGAATTCTAATGAAAAGAGGGCTGATTGAAGGTACAGGGGAATTCAAACATGAATGAAGTATAATAAGGATAAATGTTCCCCTCCAAGAGCTAGAAAGACTTTATATCCTATCCCAGGCTTTGCAGTTTCTTGGCTCTCAGATCTGTTCCATTTTCTCTACCAAGTATGCTCCTCTTTTCTCTTGATTCTTCCTTCATCCCTGCTCCTAACTTCAGCTTATGCATGATTTTGGCTTGCAAAGATACTGACTTCATTCTTCAGCTCTGACCTGGCAGCTGCCCATAGTAATTAAGTAGAAGTTACTGGAGCATAAAACAATTAATAAGTAAACTAACAAGATTGTAGTTATCAATAAGGAGATGAACACAAACTCAAATCCTGTTTGGAAAAGTCAGGGTACAGATGAGTGTTTGTTAACAATGGGAGACTGAGTTGGTTAAAACATGTACCTACCTCTTTCTACAGAATCAGAAGTGGTGACTATGACTATTTATGTACCTATATTTATATACCTATATAGAAAGGGGACTCAAGTATTGCAGGTAGTTGAAGAAAGAAATATTGTTCTTAGAAATGTTACCTGGTAAAAAACTGGGGTGATAGATCAGATTTTTTGGTACATAGCACTCAAGTAGCTCTGCCTCTCAAGCCAGTCTGAACATCAAGGCAGCTCAAGTCATGCATATTTGAACCTTGACATGGTAGTAAAGAATCCATAGCCACTTCACAATGGTCAAATTTATTAGACTTCAAGAAATACTTTTAGTAGACTACAACAGAACATTTGATCCTTTTGGTGTGTCAGTGCTGTAAATACTGACCAAGATGTCCTTTTCCTTGAGTAGCCTAGTCCACGAGAGTGCATCAAAGAGCAGAAAGCTGAATCTGGGTGGATTTCAGCCAACATGGCATTTGTTGTTAAAAAGATAAGTTATTTTAATGTCCTTGTTTTACATGAGGAAACTGAAACCCAGAAAACCTAAGTGCCCTATTTGTAGTCACATGGAGAGCTGACATATACTGTCCAAACTGCTCCTTAGTTGGTTATCTCTAGGAATGACAGTATTTTCAATCTAGGATGACCAGGATGGAGGTAGAGTTCAGTGTTTCTAGAAAACTGTTGGGAGACTGATTTCCTCAGTAGGTTGGTAAGTGTTGGAAGTAGCCATATAATTTATTGTCTAAGCACAGACCATTCTGAGGGAGAAATGGGCGCTGTTAATAATTGGGACAGAACATCAAGAGCAATCTTAGAGTGTCTCCCTAAATAAGAGGTCATTGTCTTCAAGTGGTAACCCAGGAACTTCGGGAGGACAGGAGAATAGGAGCCTGTGTCATTGTTTGTGATGTTTGCCAAGGTTCTCAGACTCTGGTTACTGAACTGTATAGAAGATGGACTCATCTAAAACCTGGAGCCTTAGGTTGAAGTTCTTCATATAATTGAGGGGTTACTGTTCCCTTTGATGGGAAGGGGAGCCATTTATCTTTGTAATGATAGACCACTAGTCTGTTGTACAGCTCTCAGAAGCAAACTTGTCTTCTCAAATTACAGGGCAACATTTTTCAGTTTAGTACTTGTATGAGGAACAAAGAGGTTGTGGTGTCATTTCCGCTACCAACTTTACTGTGTTCTCTTTTATTTCATAAAAAATACATGAGTAACAGTAGTCCTTATACAGTACAGATCATTTCCTTCATCTATCTACTCCATAAACAGGGGAGTACCTTATATAACCTGATCCCAGAGTACTGGCTGTTAATGCTTCCTCTCCCACACATGTCTGTCAGTTTGCTATATTGTGGGGGCTTGTGGGTTGCTGAGACGGTGAAAGCTATGCTGGTATTACAGATACTAGCAGGGTCACTCATGGTGAGGTTTCAGCTGACCTTCCAGACTAAGATAGACTAGAGTGCAGGACCTGGCAGCCAACTGCTAAATAATTAGTCTTTGAAAACTCTACAAATAGCAGAGAAGCACTATTAAATATAGCGTCAAAAAATGAGCCACCCATGCTGGAAGGCATTTAAGAAACTACTGGGGAAAAGATGTCTCCTCAAAGTAGCATCTACCTTAATTATGGGAATAGAGTAAAGCCCCAGGGACCTCCATTTGCTGACATGGCACAACTTAAAATGAGGAGGGACAACTGTAAAAATCCACTAATAATTGGAATGTGGAATGTACATAGTATGAATCTAAAAAATTAGAAAGCATCAAAAAAGGAGATGGAACACATAACCATCTACATTCTAGGCATCAGTGAGATAAAATGGACCAGCATAGGCCATTTTGAATCAGATAATCTTATGGTCTACTATGCCAGGAATGACAGATTAAAGAGAAATACAGTTGCCTTCATTATCAAAAAAGACATCTTAAGAACTGTTCTGAAGTACAATGCTGTCATTGATAGAATAATATCCATATGATACAAGGAAGACCAGTTAATATGACTATTATTGAAATTTATACACCCACCACAAAGACTACAAACAAAGATAGGGAAGATTTTTACCAACTTCTGCAATCTGAAAAAGATCAAACATGCAAACAGGATGTGGTGATAATTACTGGTGACAGGAATACAAAAGTTGGAAACAAAGAAGAAGGCTCAGTAGTCGGAAAATATGGCCTTGGTGACAGAAGCAATGCTGGAGACTGCAAAATAGAGTTTTGTCAGACCCATGACCTTTTCATTGTAAATACATTTTTTTCACCAATATAAGTGGTAATTATACTTATGCACTTCATCAGATGGAACATACAGGAACCAAATTTGACTACATTTGTAGAAAGAGATGTTGGAAAAACTCAATATCCAAGTCACAACAAGACCAGGTGCTAACTGTGGATTAGACCATCAACTGCTCATATGTAGGTTCAAACTGAAACGGACAAAATTTAGAACAAGTGTACAAGGACCAACGTATGATCTTGAGTATACCCCACCTGACTCCAGAGATCACCTCAAGAACATATTTGATATGTTAGACACTAATGATCCAAGACCAGATGAGTTGTAGCATGACATCAAATATATCATTCATGAGGAAAGCAAAAGGTTATTTAAAAGACAAGGAAAAAAAAAGACCAAATTACGTGTCACAAAAGATTCTGAAACTTGACCTTGAATGTTGAGCTGCTAAAGTAAAAGGAAGACATGACAAAGCTAAAGAACTAAGAGAATGTTTCAAAAGGCAGCTCGAGAAAACAAACTCAAATATTATGACTTGTGCAAAGAGCTGGAGATAGAAAATCAAAAGGGAAGAACACATTGTTTTTCTCAAGCTTAAGGAATTGATGAAAAAATTCAAGCCTCAAGGGGCGATAGTAAAGGATTCTACAGAGAAAATATTAAACAACATAGGAGACATCAAAAGAAGATGGAAGGAATACACAGTCATTATACCAAAAGAATTGGTGGATGACCAACCAGTTCAAGAGGTTGCATATGATCAGGAACTAATGGAACTGAATGAAGTGGAAGCTGCCTTGGAGGAATTGGTGAGATACAAGGCTCTAGGAATTGATGGAATACCAATAGAGATGTTTCAAAAAGTAGATACAGCACTGAAGGTGCTCACCTCTAAGAGATTTGGAAAATATTTACCTGGCCAACTGACTGAAAGAGATCCATATTTATGCCTATTCCCAAGAAATTATCAAACAATATCATTAATATCACAAGCAAGCAAAATTTTGCAAAATATCATTCAAAAGCCACTGTAGCAGTATATAGACAGGGAACGGCCAGAAAACCAAGCTGGATTCAGATGAGGGCGTGGAACCAGGACATCATGGCTGATGTCAGATGGATATTAGCCAAAAGCAGAGAATACCAGAAATGCCTATCTATGCTTTATTGACTATGCAAAGGCATTTGACTGTGTGGCTCATAACAAATTATGGATAACATTGTGAAGATGAGAATATCAGAGCACTTAATTGTACTCATAAGGAATCTGTAAATGGACCATGATGCAGTCATTTAAGAAGAATAAGGAGACAGTGCCTGGTTTAATGTCGAGAAAGGTATGCACCAGGGCTGTATCCTTTTACAGCACCTCTTTCATCTCTGTGCCAAGTAAATAATCTGAGAAGCTGGCCTTTATGAAGAAGAACATGGCATCATGATTGGAGGAAGATTCATTTATAACTTGCATTGTGCAGGTGACACAAGTCTGCTTGCTGAAAATGAAGAGGATTTGAAATATTTACTGATGAAGATCAAAGAACATAGCCTTAGAGATGGCTTGCGCCTCAACATCAATAAAACAAAACTTACAACTGGGTCAGTATGCAACTTCATTATAAATGGAGAAATGATTGAGATTGTCCAAGATTTTCTTTTATTTGGTTCTACAATCAACATCCACAGAAGCAGCAACCAAGAAATCAAGAGATGCCTTGCACTGGGATAAACTGTTGCAAAAGACTTCTTTAAGGTGTTGGAAAGTAAAGATGTTACACTGAAGATGAAGGTGCACTAGATTCATGCCATGGTATTTTCAGTAGCCTTACATGGTTATGGAAGCTGGACATTGCATAAGGGAAACAAGAGAAGAACCGATGCTTTTGAATTATAGTGTTAGGGACAAATATTGATTATATTGCCAAAAGAACCAACAGATCTGTCCTAGAATAAGTGCTCCTTGGAAGTAACGATGGCATCTTACATATTTTGGACATGTTGTCTGGAGGGTCCAATCTCTGGAGAAGGACATCATGTTTAGGAGAGTGGTGGGTCAATGAAAAAATGGAAGACCCTAAACCAGATGAACTGACATACTGTCTGCAACAATGGGCTTAAACATAAAATGATCATGTGCCTGGCACAGAATTGGGGAGTGTTTCATTCTGTTGTACAAAGGATCACTGTGAGTCGGAACCAACTGGATAGCACCTAACACCACAAATGCTTTGTTTATGTCAGTGACATGGACCACTGTCAATATCTGTGTTAATTGAAACTCAAGCCCTAATTGTAGGAAGTAGATGTGTATTTAAGTTCCCTAAATCTTCTTTCCAATATATATTTAAATAATTTATTCCCATCATGCAAAAGAATAGGATCCATACTTTCTAGGCAGAGCAAATGGGAAGACAAGTTTCTGCTGAAGACTGCATTCTATTTTTTCAAAATTGAAGCAAATCAGCCTGCTGACTGATTTGTAGAAAGAACATCTTAACCAAAGTATACTAAACCCAAAACTTCTCAGTTGATAAACATTCCTCTTCAGTTAGTTCAATATGAAACAAATGTAATAAATAGATCATTTATTCATTCACTTGTTCTTTCATTCCATCAGTAACTTGTTGGGTCTGGCCCAGATCTCGATATATGGTGCCAGGTTAATTTATCACATCAATTTTTGGTACATTTTTCTTGTAATCCATCCTGCCTAATCAGTGTTATTCAAACATGAGGGAAGGACATTTCATATTTAACACCACTTGGAAAACATCAGGAAGGAAGAAATCATGGGGAAGCCATGGATTTAGGATTTTTTAGGTTGTGATACTATGCCGTAAATTGTGATATATCTGAGTCATTCTCTGTACTCTTGAGTTTGGTAGATACAGGCTATTGTTGGGCTGCTCTTTGCACCTTACTTCTGCACAATCCAAGTCAAAAATCCTAAAAGGTGTCTATAAAGGATCAAGTGAAGTTTAAGAAAAGAAGGTAATCAAGACACAGAGTTTCTTGAAGGTAATACTTTTCTAGTTCCTTTCTGAGAAACTATAAGGTTTTCAAGACAGAGTTTCTTGAACGTAATACTTTTCTAGTTCCTTTCTGAGAAACTATAAGGTTTGTATTAAGAAATTAAATTGGTAAGATTTTTTGACTTCATTAGTAGTAAATCACTCTATTTAGTACATGTTAGTCATTTAAAATTAAACATTGACTCTTTAAATAATTCAATATTAAAATTGAGAGGGATAATAGAAATGGAAAAGAGCCCATGTTGCAAGTAATTTGATATTAATGCTAGCTAGATGGATGGATTTTGCCAATGATTTACTTTTTTCTAAATTAAAGTAAATTGTATCCATAATACTGTCCCGTTAATTTGCATTCAGATGTGCTTCCTTGAATAAAAGAGAAAGAGGTAAAAAAGATGAAGTGAAATTAATTAGCCATAACTGTGAAAGTTTCCTGGCAATTTGTTATATTCATGAACATATAAATACATCTGTTTGGGTGAAACCACATAATTAGATCATCAGAAATAAATTTCTAATACAATTTCACACAATCTCTCTAATGAACATGCTTATGCTGAGTTCTGATTTAATTTTGTAGCTTCAGGCATTATATAAAAGGTCAATACAGAAAAAGTTCTCTAGAACACTTTCATAATTTTAGAAAACTCTACATGTTCCATTTTCTTAGAACAAGACAGTAATTTATCCTTGAATCTGATTGAAAATGTTTTATTTTAGAAAAGTTATGTTTGCTTCCTTTTATCAGAAAAGGAGTACAATATATATTTAAATATAGGCCAGTAGCTTTCTATTTTTGTCAAAGCTACCAAATAACTCCAAACTGGATTCATTGCCCAACTGTAGTAATTAATTTAGCTCAAATATGTGGCAAGTTTTATTTTCCTTATTTTATAAAATTAGACATTTATTTTTAAATGTGATGAGTTATATTAATCATAATGAAATGAAAAAGATATAAACATGAAATAGATTAGAGTAGGTATTTACATGCATAACTTCTGCTTGATTGGTGTTTTTAAAATTCTGACTATTCAAGAATCATCTGTTTTGTTTTTCTTTTGATAATATGGACGTTATTTATAAGGCTGAAGTAAATTCATAGTTACGGTAAATGGGAATGATTGTAAATAGCAAGTTTTTTTTAAAGTATTTCTTGACACAACAATTAATACAAGATATCATGAAATCAATTTCTAATTCTTTGCCAAATAGGCCAGTGTTCAGAAACAAATATTGACTGCTTTGTTAATAGTCTTATCTTTAGGTCCTTATCAGTATGATCTATTTTGCCATTGGTCTCAAAAATAATCATGATTACAGATTTTGTTCAACACTTCAGAGTTCACCTTGGTAAATAAATACCTTCTTTCCTTCACAGTGTCTTGATGGAAAACAGGAATATATTTATGTGAAGTAAGTAGCATATTGCCTGGGGAGAGATGAGTCTTAGCTGAAAAGATGGAATTAGATTTATGTGACAGCAGCTGTTCGGCAATATGTGGAGCAATATCAACCAATTTTAATTCTTGGAATAAGTATGTTTATATTTCCTCCAGACTTCCAATAAAAATTATGCTTAGGTAGGGATTATAGTTCATCAGGATACCCACTTCATCAATATTACATGTAACAATTACAGCTAAAATACATTTGCCACTTTATGGTTAATAATATAAATGGATAGGGAGGCAGGCAGCCAAAAATTTTGTTAAATTCTGCATCAATTAGGGCTAAATTTGTCTACCTAGACAAGAATAATAAGAGAAAAAAACACAAATATGAAAGCAAAATAACATTAGCTGAGACGAGTAGCAGGATAATTCTCTCTTCCACTACCAAATCTGAGATAGGTTATCAATGGTTGGTGTAGCAGTTCCACATTTTGTTGCTCTGTTATCCTATTATGTCAATTTATGGTCCACAAGAGTTACCTGCACTCCAGTCTTCATGTCTACATTCTATCCAGAAGAAATGACAACAGCAAAGCCTGCCTCCCTCAAATTTAAGGAAACTCCCCAGCAGTACCACCAAACAGTTCTATTATGTGTATTAAGCAATACTTAGTTATGTAATCATATCTAACTGCAGGGAGTTCTGGGAGCTATCATCATTTAGCCGGTTACATTACCACCACATATAAATGCAGGGTTTTGTTACTAGGGAGGAGGGAAAGAATGGTTATTATGCTAAGTATTGTTTTGTTCACTGGATGAAGAGCGTCATGTAATGGTTAAGGGTATAGATTTGGAGTCAGGTTGCCTAGTTTCAAATTCCAGCTCTATGCATACCAACTTTGTAAACTTGATCAAGTGATTTGGTTCAGTGTATTAGTTTGTAAATGGAGGTGACATGCACCCTAACCCCTAGGGTTATTGATTATAAGAATATAAATCACCTGTAATCCCAGCAACTCGGGAGGCAGAGGCAGAAGGATCGCAGGTTTGAGACCAGAGGCAGTCAGTGGAATTTAGTGAAACTTTGTCTCAAATAGTTTAAAAAAAGTGGGCTAGGGGTGCAGCTCAGTGGTACAGCACTTCCAAAGCATGCAAGTGCAAGGCCCTGGGTTCAACCCCTAGTACCAAAAAAAAAAAAAAAAAAAAAAAAAAGAACTACCTAATACCAAGATGCAGAAAATGATCAGTATAACTATTAATGTGTTTTTATGTATACTGTCTTACTGAGTATTTGGAACAACTTTATGAAGTACGAATTTTTACCTCCCTTTCACAGATGAAGAACCTGAAAGCAATAGAAGCTAAGCATTTTCTCTGGGGCCATTTGGACAACAAATTGGAAAGATAAGATGAGAGATTCAGTCCCTGGACTCCAAATCCTATTCTTCACACCATGCAGACTGCTTTATTACAAGATGTCTATGATTACTGGAGCCTGCAGCTGTAGCCCTGTGGCTTCTAATCCCATCAGATTTCGGAAGCTAAGCAGGGTTGGGCCTGGTTAATACTTGGATGGGAGACCGCCTGGGAATACCAGATACTGTAGGTTTGGGAGAAGGACCTGGAAACCCACTCCCAAAAATCAATATGCCATTGACAACTCTATGAATAGCAGAAAGGCACTGATAATGGTATTTTGCCTGTTGAATATAGGGTCGCTATGAGTCAGATAGTTACTTGACAGCACCTAACAACAACAATGATTACTGGAGATCTATTACTAGATATCTTATGATATCTTAGCTTGGCTTTTCCAGAAAGCAGATTCCAAAGCAAAATATGAGCACCACTTGATATCAAATGCAACTGGTTTCTTAATCGCCAAGAGTTACAAAAGCTATCTCAGTACAGCCAGTATGGGGGAACAAAGGGAAAAAAACTGCATTTACCACCTCCTGTCTTCCATTGATGAAAGTTTTGCTCTATATGTGGGCAGCAAGTGAATCTCATAAAATCATATTTTAAAAGTAACAAGAGAGCCCCAGGGTGGAAAGTGAAATGTTTGTAATACAGACACAAGGTTGTTCATTTGCAGAACTCATGGAAGCCCACACAGAGCTGAGGTGGTCCTAAAGGAATGGCTGTAGAAGAAACAGTGTCTATGGGTCCTAAATACAGATGAGCTCAAGAGGATATGGTAGTGCATAAAAAGTGTTTGACATATATGGTAACTGATACTCTCTTAATAAATTTTTTATAGCTCATAGTTTGCAGCTCAGTTAAACAGGATATTGCTTAGAGTAATTGTCTGGTTTATGCTTGCCCTTTTGGGGTTAATAGCAATTAAGTATAAACATCATAATTGCACTGTTGACTAAGGCACCATGTCATTGGAATTAACAGGTAAGGTAGAAGATGCCCAGCTAAATTTGAATTTCAGAAATACAATGTAAAGGTAATGTCTCAAATATTTCATGAGCATCACGTTAAATTTGACTTTCAGTTAACAACAATTCTTTTAGCATAAATATATCCCAAATAGTGCCTGTTGTTGTTGTTAGATGCTGTCAAGTCAGGTCCAGTGCATAGCAACCCTATGTACAACAGAACCAAACACTACCTGACACTGTGCCATGCCTTGGACTATGTCAGTGCTTCTCTGCTATTCATAGGGTTTTCAATGGTTGAGTGTTACAGGAGTGGGCTACCAGGTCCTTCTTTCTTTCTTTCTTTCTTTTTTTTTTTGGTGAGGGGTGAGCTGGGGATTGAATCCAGGGCCTTAGAGTATGCAGAGCAAGTGCTTTACCAATTGAACTAAACCCCAGCCCAAATAGTGCATGTTGTTGTTAGGTGCCATGGAGTGGGTATCCGACTCATAACGACCCTACATACAACAGGTGAAACATTATTGTCATTGCTTCTCTGCTATTCATGGGGTTGTCAATGGTTGTTTTTTGGGAGTGGGTTACAGGTCCTTCTCCCAACAGTACCTGGTGTTCCCAGGCAGTCTCTCATCCAAGTACTAACCAGGCCCAACCCTGCTTAGCTTCTGATATCTGACGAGATTGGACACCACAGCACTACAGCTGCAGGCCAAATAGTGCATAGTATGTGTATATTTTAAAAGGTGTTCATTGTCTATCTGAAATTCAAATTAAACTGGGTGTCCTTCATTTTCCCCCCTCAATCTGGCAATTTTAATGTTAGCTTACACAGTCATTTAGGATTCTAGGGAAGTGCCCAAGACTGGTTCTGCACAAAATGCAGACATCTAATAAATGTTATTGAAAAGGGAAACAGATATTTTTTACTTAAAAAATCTTCTCCTTGGATTTGTAGTATAAGAGTTGACATTTCTGCCATTTGAATAATTTATTTGCATTACGACATTTTTTCTGCTGAGGTTTTAATTGAAATGCAAATAAGGGTTCCTCTCAATTTACCTACTACCAAGTTAGAATGGCTTAGTTAGCATATCCTGCAGCTGTGCTACCTGGAACACATGAACTTCTTGGGCCCCATGATAGGTGGGCTGGAGAATTAAACATGGTTTGGCACCACTCTGTCTTTCATTGCCTAGAATAAGTCAGGTGGCCCCCACACAGAGAGGCTGAGCAGTACAGTCTTCCTATATTTGCATGGAGAAGATTATTGGATATGGCAAATATAGGTGATATCTTTCTCTTACAGCCCTAAAGAAGAAAAATATTGAAAAAAAATACATAGTTTTTTAGTATTTGGGAGTTGAACCTAGGGCCTCATGCATGCTACGCAGTTGCTCCAACACTGACCACACCCCTACCCTCTTTTTTATTTCTTAATTTTAGACAGGCTCTTGCTAAGTTGCACACGCTGCCTCTTACCTCAAATGTGTGATCCTCCTGCCTCCGCTTCCTGAGTTGGTGGGATTATAGGTATGTGGTACCTGACTTTTTTTTTTTTTTTTCCGGTACTGGGGGTTGAACTTAGGACCTCACACTTGCATGCTTTGCAAGTGCTGAACCGCTGAGCTGCACCCCCAGCCCTTTTTTTTTTTAACTTTTTTTGAGACAGGGTCTCGCTAAATTATGCAGACTACCCCTGGTCTCGAGCTTGCGATCCTCCTGCGTCCGCCTCCCAAGCCACTGGGATTACAGGTGTGTGCCACCGCACCCAGCGTGAAAGTTATATTTTTGATTAGAGAGAATATCAATGACAATGATGATAAGCCTTTATATCATATTGCTCCAATATTTGTAATATTTCATTTGCACACTGCTAAATCCTAGAAAGCCTGCAGCCGTACCACTGTGGCATCCGATCATGTCAGATCTTGGAAGCTAAGCAGAGTCAGATCTGGTTAGTACTTCAGTGGGAGACTGCCTGGGAACAGATGCTGTAGGCTTGGGAGAGGGACCCGGCAACCCACTCCCAATAAAAAATCTGCCATTGAAAACCCTATAAATAGCAGAGAAGCAGTAACAATACTCTTTTGCCTGTTGTATGTTGGGTTGCTATGAGTCAGATACTGACTCAATGGCACCTAACAATAACAGCAAGTCCTAGAAATGACACAAATATAAGTAGCCCCATTTTATAGATTAAAAATTTGAGACTGCAAGATTAGGCAATTTGCCTGACGTCACAAAGATGGTGAGAAACAGGAGATTGAACACATATTTTGTGACTTGAGATTTCCTATACTTTTCTACCACAGAAGAGCTCAAATTTATTCAAGTAATAAATCCTCTAAAAGTTGTGGTGTTCCTATAATTGGGATCCAAGGACATATAGAAAAATATTCCCACAAAAAGACATGCAAGTGGAAGAGAGAACTTTGGTGGGGGGTTAGAATGGGGGAGGGAGGAAGTGCACAAGAGGGTAAGGGGGAATTTATCTGTGCAATGTACAATGAAACACATATATGGAAATGTCACAATGAAATACATGTCAGAATGAAATACATTAACTTGTTTTGTTTTGTTTTGTTTTGTTTTGTTTGTGGTACTGGGGGTTGAATCCAGGGCCTCGTGCTTGCATGTTCTGCAAGTGCTGGACCACTGAGCTGCACCCCCAGCCCATTTTTTTACTTTTTGAGACAGAGTCTCGCTAAGTTACACAGACTGACTCTGGTTTCAAACTTGCGATCCTCCTGCCTCCTCTTCCTGAGCCGCTGGGATTACAGGCATGTGCCACTGCGCCCGGCTCAAACACATTAACCTGTACATTAAAAATTTCCCAAAAAAAATTTTTTTAATTCTAAAAAAAAAAGTTGTGGTTTTCCTTGTAAAACATCTACTTTATTCATAAGATTACCTTATATGCATACAATATAAGAACCATGAGCATATATGTCCATGTCAAAAACTGCTAAAATAAAAATGAGCCATTTATAATTTTTCCATGAATATTAATATAAGTTTTAAACAACTCTTTACTGGACAGATCCAGTAATCTATCAGATATAGCTCCAAGCCAGAATTATGAAGGCAATTAATAAGCAATTTACAATAGTTCTGTGAGACAGATACTAATGTTGCCCTCATTTTGAAGATAAGATGAAATAGAGAAGCTAAGTTACTGGCCCTGTGCCACATAGGAAGTCATGAAGGTAAGATGGTTTCGGAATTTGTTTTCTGTCTGGTTACATTTTATGTCATGTTTTCCTATCTCAATGATTTATTTTATTTTCCTTCCTTACTTCTCCTTTTCTTTTTTTTCTTTTCTTTTCTTTATTTTTCATTGTTGTTGTTGTTAGGTGCCGTCGAGTCGGTATCTGACTCATAGCGACCCTCACAGGGTTTTCAATGGCTGACTGTTTCAGGATTGCCTTGGGAGTGGATTGCCAGGTCCTTCTCCCATTTTTGCAGTGCTGGGAATTGAACTCAGGACCTCAGAGACTGCAGCGCAGCATTCTACCAACTGAGCTAAATCTCAGCCCTTATTTTTCATTAAAGGCCTGGTTTTGCTATGTAGACCAGGCTGGCCTCAAACTCATGATCCTTCTGCCCTAGTTTGCCACATGCTCAGATTATTTCAGTTTTAACCACGGTCTACAGGGTTTTAATTCATAACCACATGAATGCCCCCCCTTCTAGATGACAGAGACCCTTATGTTGAAATGAGAGAGGGGAGAGGAAAGGGCAGGGGGCGGGGGGAGGAATCTCCAAATATCAGCTTCAACAATTACATCAAATCAAGAAGGAATCATTAAATTATATTTCTTTTCCTTCCTCATCTCCCTTCTTGTATTAGTCTTATTATTTAATTTCCTTAAGTGATCTCAATTATGGGAGAAAGAGCTGGCAGCCCATTCTTAAAACAATCCCAAAACAATCAACCATTGAAAACCCTATGAATAGCAGAGAAGCACTGACAGTGCTGGGAATGGCACAGTTTCGTGGAATGTTTTGTTCTGTTGTACATAGGGTCACTATGAGTCAGACCCAACTCCAGGGCACATAACAACAATTAAAATCTCAATTACAATAAAAATTCTAACAAATAAAGATCAACCAGCCACTCCCATTAATCAACTCCAATGGCTATATAATGCAGTTACACCTATAGAGAGAGGAGAGGGAGAAGAAAGAGGAGAGAAAGGGGCAAAATTCTACAGACGAGCACTCCAAAATATTATTCTGTTATTATCATTGGGGCCCTTTCATACCTGCAGTTTGAGAGTTGTGAATGACTGTACATGGATCAATGCTTTTATATTATCATCTCCCTAAACATCCTGAGCATGTGTGTTTGCCAGGGTCCCAACAGCAATGAGGTGGCACTGAAGCTGGCTGATGGGAGAGATTTTAATGAAGGAACTCTATAGAAGGGAGAGGGTAGAGTTGACGAAAATCAAGAAGGGACAGTGAAACCCCCCTGTGCTAAGGGAACTATTACCACCCCTATGAGCATTAGGCCTATGAGGCAAGAGGAGGAGCAGGTGATAGAAACCTGAGAAGTTCACTGAGCCAGAAATGTGGCATTTGGTTAAGGAATGTGGCCACTGACAAATCATGACCTGGCAGGGAGGGAGCAACCTCTCTCCCCTCCCTCCTTCTCATCTTTTGCTTGTGACACTTACTGGTCAACCCCAACCAGAAACCAGAGAGCCAAAGAGCCTAAGTGATGCAGTCTGCAGAAGACTGCCTCTTGGGGCACACAGAGCAGGGCAGAGGCGGCCAGAGAATAGAATCTGAATCAGACAAATGAAGAAGATCCAGTGTAATGCTTACTCAAGTCAGTGATTACCATGTTTTTTTTGTTGTTGTTGTTTTTTTTGTTTTGTTTTTTTATGGCTGAATCTGCTCACATTATGTCACACACTGTTTACACCAAGTCTAATAATTATGGGTAACTACTTATATAACCAGCCTGCAGCCATACCACTGTGGCTTCTGATCCCTCCAGATCTAGGAATCTTAGCAGGGTCAGACCTGGTTAGTTCGTGGATGGGAGACCGCCTGGGCATACCAGGTGCTTTAGGCTTGGAAGAAGGGCTTGACAACCCACTCCCCAAAATCAACAGGACATTGAAAATCCTATGACAGCTGGGCACAGTGTCGCATTCCTGTAATCCCAGTGACTCGGGAGGCAGAGGCAGGAGGATCGCAAGTTCAAGACCAGAGGCAGTCTGTGTAATTTAGTGAGACCCTGTCTCCAAAAGTAAAAAAACTAAAAATGGGTTGGAAGTGCAGCTCAGTGGTCCAGCACTTGCAAAACATCCAAGCTCGAGGCCCTGGGTTCAACTCCCAGTACTGCAAAAAAAAAAAAAAAAAGAAAGAAAGAAAAAAAAGAAAGAAAGGAAAAAAGAAAAAGAAAGAGAGAGAGAAAAGAAAACTCTATGAATAGCAAAGAAGCACTGACAATAGTGTTTCACCTGTCTTACATAGGGTCGGTCGCTATGAGTTGGACATCAGCTCAATGGCACCTAACAACAACAACTTATAACCAGAACCCAAGTATACAGCATGATTTAAGTCATCTTTCTTGCCTATATAAAATTTCTGAATTCATATTTTAAGAACCATATATTTATACACATTCATTAAAGGAACTATTGCCACATGAAAAACACTATAGTATGTTCACAAAAGGCTATAATTAGTTTTGTACAATATGGACTTCAAAATGCTTTGTTGAAAGGCCAAAGTTTCTGTCACTCTTCTGGCAAGAAATTTACCCAACAGGCAAGACAGGGTTGTTATTGTGGACTAACAGCTTGTCCATGCAGGGTGATTCGCCAACATCTAGAGAAGGCCCAACGGTGGTCCATCAAACAATCAGAAATCCCTTTTCATGGCTTAGTGGTTTTGTTTTACTTTTATAAAGTGGAAATGCCTTGAACATTAGAACATTATTCACTTAGTTCTTCCTTCATTAGACATTTATTGTTACCATCTATTAGTAGTTTATTAGACATGGGAGTAAAAACATGAACAAGACAGTGCTAGTGCTCAGAGTCTAGTGGAGATTAGGTAAAGTGTTCAAGAACTCCAGAACTGGTTGATACACACTATTCAAGGGAATACCCAAGAGACTCTGGAGGAATATCTAGCTGTTTCTTGGAGGATGGAAGAGAAAGAGGGTGATGAGGACAAGAAAGACTATTCACAGCTGACGTAATATCTGAAGATAAACGGAAGTGCATCAGGTGGATAAAGTGGAGGGGAACAGAAAGAAGACCTCACAGGTAAAATAAGCCCTTCGTCATTTGAGCCCAGAGGATATGGTGCTAGAGCAGTACTCTGAGTTCAAGCGATAAAGGGACTTGAACACCAGCCTAGGAATCAATGAGAGGATAAGTAAAACGGAGGTTTTTAAGATTTGGCCCACAGAAAAATCACCCTTGTGGCAGTGTCTAAGATTGGATGAAGGAGGCAAGAGTAGAAAATGAGTCAGTTAAAAGGGCTTTGCCATGGTTTTAACAAGAGATGAGAAAGTATGAACTAAGGAGATGGCAGTGAGAGTAGAGAGGACAGAGAGATTCTGCAAGCTATTTGGGAGGTTACTGAGCATGACTATGTAACTAGTCCACTGGGCTGAAGTCTAGAAGAGGGTCTGAACAACTAGAGAAAGATTAGAACGATGCCCATATTTTTGTCTAAGGTGACTAGGTAGAGCCTACAGCATCAACTGAGATGAGGAATATGGTGAGCTAAGAGGAACTCTCCTCAAAAACTATGTGGGGTAAGCAGAAAAGAGATTTGCAGGTTAATCTTTAAGGAAACACCTATATTTGAGAGCCACGTGAAGGCAGAAGAGTACATAAACGAACTCTTCAGGGAACAGAGGTCTACAATATCAAGTGCTACAGAGAGAGATCATATTAATTAGGATATACGTGGCTGCAAGCAACAGAATAAAGCAGGGTTTAAGGCATTATAAATGACATGGAGACGTTTGAAGTAGGTTGTTTCTTTGTGGGTTCTGTGACCTAGCAATGTCATGGAAAATCCATATACTTCTGCTCTGTCCCCTTCAGCATGTCAAAATTCCTACCACAGGGTCACAAGCTGCATACTCCAAGCAAAAGGGTTGCATCAGAGAACATTCCAAATAGAAATCAAGGAGAGTTGAGACTATAAGGCTTTCTTTTCGTGTGACTCTTTCTTTTCCAAGGAAGAAAAATTTTTCCCAGGAGACCCCCATCTGACTTCCTGTGAAGTCTCACTGACAAGGCTGATTCTCATTCCTACCTCAGTGGCTAAGGGGGAAAGTGACCATGGATGCCACGACTTGCTTAGATCAATAATGACTCATCATGAGGGTTGGGCAAATAAAATACGAGTCCCATCAGCAAGAAGGATGTGAAAGCAGCTATTTTCAATGCCTCTTGCCTATAGGAGTCTAGTAAGTATAAGACTGAAGAATGTCCACTGGATTGGCCATTGAGAAGATTATTGGTGGGCTCAATGAGAGAGGGTCAGTGGGAGTTGAGTTGGTAAGTGGCACCGAGGCCAGGTTGCAATGGTTTGAAGAGTGTACAGAGGGAGCCGCAGACTGCTCTTCAACTAAGCGTGAATATGTTTATCAATCCTTTTTTGAAAACATTATGATGAATGGAGAGTTGGTGTAGGTTATGTGAGGGTTCAGGGGAAGAGAAACCAAGATAGAAGAATCTGGAACAAGGAAGACAAACTTTGCCCATTTCCTCATTTGGGAAGGTCTTCTGTTTGGGCATGATCTTGGAGGATGATTTTCCCCAAATTTCCCCAATTTGAATTCTCATTGCTGGGCTTGGCCACAGACTATAATTTTTAGAAGTCTGAGTCAGCAACAAGAGAGGTTTTTGTGAACTACAAGTAAAGCCTTACTATTCCACAGCTGTGTACAATTGGGGGAAAATGTGATTAAAAGGTTTCTACAAAGCACTCAAATTACATTAGCTGGAAGGGATTCAATTTTGAACTCCTTCCAGGATTTTTAATAGAGAGATTATATATTTCACTGTAAAAAAGGATAAGGTGGAGGGTGGGTGATACATCTAATTGAATAAGAATATGGATCTTCTGCTAAATCATGTACTGTATTTTTTCCACTGGTTCTTAAGATCAGTCTGTGTGTGCTTCTGAATGCATCTTTCCCTGTGTCTGCCCATAGCTGGGTGGAGTGGGAGGTGGCTTCCTCTTTAGAGCAATCAGCTTGAGAACAGACCTAATCAGCTAATCTTCTTGGCTGATGACTTGTCTCTTATGCTGCTCTGGTCACCAGAGTCTTAGCTTTTGAGCATAAGGAAATGTAAAGCAGCAGGAGAAAGGTTGTGACTTATAGATAAAAATGCGGATCAGAGTCATCAGGAGACTACTGATGGCCTCCTTCTGTGTTATACAGCACTAGCTCTAAACATGCATTTTAGGGCAAGAGTCTTAAGTAGAGAGAAGTTAAATACAGGGTAATTCCGTCTGACTCTATCTGGCTGGCGCCTTTTTGAGCTGCTTTACCCAATTTGGAATAGAATTCCCTCTGGGCTTTACCAATTTAGAAGCAGAGTATCTGAGATGAAGGATTTAAGCAATCCTCTGATTAATATGAGAAAACAGAGATCTCCTGATCGCTGTCGGAAATGGCCCCAAAAAGTCTGCGGCCTTTGCTCTACTAGACCTGGTTGTCTCACTTTCACAGTACCTTAGTTAATGAAGAGGAAAGCTCTACGAAAATCTTAATATCTACATTGGTGTCAAGCTCTCTTTAATTTTCACACACAAGGTCAACTTAAAACCTATCCTGACCTTGCAGCCCTTGTTGGAGGCAATGACAGGCTGCCAGCCCAGAAAAGCTTTCTATGTGTAGAATTGCTGGAGGAAGGTTAAAATGATTTGCTCATTATTCCAATCCCTTGAGCTTTTCTTTTTTTTAACTGAAAGGTAAAGAGTGTTTCACCTAGTTCTTATACTCTCTTGCAATAACAGACCAAACATTAGGCTAATCAGAGTTCTCCAGTGCAAGAAACACATAGCAAACTCTGGCTAATTTAAGCAGGAAATACAATTGCATAAGAGGATGTTGGGGCTGGAGGTTAGCTCAGTTGGTAGAATGCCACTCTGTACTCTCTGAGGAGCCGGGTTCAATCCTCAGCACCACAAAAATGGAAGAAGGATATGGCAATCTGCTCCTGAAGCAATCCCGAAACAATTGCCATTGAAAACCCTATAAGGGTCATTAAAAGTCAGACCTGAATCCATGGCACCTAACAACAACAACAAGAAGATATCAGACAGTTCCTACACTCTCCAGAAAAGGTTTAGAGGGTGCATAGCCAAACGGTGCTGAAAATCAGGCTGTAGAACTATTTCTGGGAGCTTACACTGCCACTGTGTCTGCGTGGTGGACAATGTAGATGGCATCCCCAGTACTGCCAGTACTGGATTTGGGATGTTGCTTCTCTGCTGACCCTGGGAATTGGATGGAACTGCCACTCCTGCCACTATCCATCACTAGAAAGAATTTGGTTCAGTCCTGTCTTTGCAGCTCTTGTTTGATCACATATCTGGGCAGCATGACCCAGCCAAGTTGATACATAAAATTGTATGACACATGAGTAGGACTAAATACAAAATGGTGAAGAGAATGGTAATCCTAGTTCATTGGCAGGAATGTTAAAAAAAAAAAGTCATGTCAGTACCTGTATCTGTTGGTGTCAACCAAACATAACACTGGCTAAAATCTAAGTAAATTTCCTACATTCATGTATATATAATTTTTCTTAAAATCCATACAGAACAATTGTAATTGTGTGGGCTTTGTCATCAGACAGGCCTTGTTTTGAGCTCTGACCCCCAACCTCTTCCTTGCTGTGTGGATTTAGATAAGCTCCTTTGAGTCTATCTTTGGTATTCTTATCTGTACAATGCTTCCTTTAGTATGATGATTAAATTGGAAAATGTATATAAAGTACTTAGTACAGTTCTTGAAACACAGTAGGTACTCAATATGAATATTATCAGATATATATAATTCTTCAAAAAAGATTGAGGGCAAAATTGCATTTCCGTTCATAATCACGTGAAAAAAAACAACTATAAAATCTTTTCAATGTTTTTTCTTCCAAAAAATTGAGAAATGATGGTAATATAACTCATCACTTTCAGACTTTAATCTGATATGCATGCACCAGGGAGAGTTCCTAGAAATGAAGTGGAATAAGGGGCTTTGAGAGATAAGAGGAAGAATAGCTCAGATGTGTAAGAACTCACAAATCGCATGTCTGGGAACAGTTTCTGATTCAGAATTGTTGCATTAATGTATTGGCAAAGAATCCACCTCTGTGTTAACTAGGTGTGATGACTCATTCCCAACCGTAATGAGAAAAATGAGAAAGGAAGTGAGTCCCATTGTTGGCAGGAAACATCTATTTACATTGTCTTACACCTCTTAGCAATCAAAACTGTGGTGTATCATACAAGTCTAAGCATTTCCTTGTTTACAGAGAAAACTGATCCCTTTGAACCAGAGATGTATTGTGTATAGCCCAAGAAAGGGACAAAGAGATTAGCAGCAATCCTGTAGCTTTTATAGAAATAGCCAGAGCTAATCACATGTTCCCCTGCATTATGATCATGACATCTGCCTTATCATTTTAGTTATTTGGAACATTTCTGACAAGCAGTCATGAATATTCTAAACTCATTAGTCTTTGATGGTCACAAACTATGTCTTGGTTAACTTTATTCCATCCCATACTGCTCAAAAGATAGAGGATCCAAAACAGCCTTGACATATTTTTGAATAGAATTTCAGAGCTTCCTACAGTGTTATGCTGCAGCTATGAAAGTTTTCCACTTAGTATAATGCCTCAATTCTTTCTGTACTCATCACATTTTGTTTTGCTCAGATGATTGCCCAGGTCTTAGGATATCTACACCACAATGTTCTAGTGAGTCCTTGGATCTTTTTTGTTTGTTTTTGTTTTTGTGCAGTACTGGGGGTTGAACCCAGGGCCCTGCACTTGCATACTTTAGAAGTGCTGGGCCACTGGGCTGCACCCCCAGCCCCGCCCCCTTTTTTTTTTTTTTTTACTTTTTGAGACAGAGTCTCGCAAAGTTACGCAGATTGCGTCTGGTCTCAAACTTGCGATCCTCCTGCCGCTGCCTCCCAAGCCGCTGGGATTATAGGCGTGAGCCACTGTGCCCCGTTATTTCTTGGATCTTGTGAGTGCCTGGTGGTCAACTAAATGCATCCACAGCAAGCTCACAGGATTTTTCAGAAACATTCCCATTTCAAGTTTTCCTGTTCTTAAGAGGGAAAACACAAATGAGCTTACTGAAAAAGAATGACAGTTTGGTGTAAATATTTAAAGAGTATACAATATTCTACCATGCTTTCAGAAGGTAATTGGTTATATTTTTTGAGAGAAATTTCTTTATAGGAGCGTTGGTACTTCAAGTTCGTCCTTATCATGCTCAGGGGTCTTTCTTTCAATCCTTCCTTTATTCCCCTACCTATTACTTCAGCAACAATAATGTGGTGCAGGAAAACAGAAAAGTTGGTGGATAAATCAGCAAGGCAAGGTTTGATCAGTCACATGGTCTAATGTTTGAACTCTGTAACTATGATGGATTTTGTGAGATAAAACAGAGTAGAACCAGATCATCCTTATGCCTCTCTAGCTTTATGATTCCATGAACTCCAAGAAATATGTAAACAAGGATGTTATCATCTTCAAATAAGAACATGCTTGGATTATATAAAATGCTGTATCATTTAATATTTAGGCTACCCCTCAATGGGGCACTGAAAAACTCAGTATACGTCAACATTTTATGGTATACAAGTGATTAATAAACTATACCATTATCTTTACTTCATTTTTATTATAGTAAAAAGCTCATAAAATTTATCATCATATTCAAGTGTAAAGTTTTGTAGTGCTGAGTATATTCATGTTGTGAAACAGATCTCTAGATTTTTCTATCTTGCCAAACTGAGACTCTATATCCATTAAATGATAACTCCCCTTTTCCTTTTCCTTCAGCATGATAACCAGCATTCCACTTTCTGTTTCTATGGATTACCTATGTCTAGATAACTGGAATCTTATTTGTCTTTGCAACTGGCTTATTTTTCTTAGCATACTGTCCTCAAGGTATATCTGTGCTGTAGCATGTGACAGAATTTCATCCCTTTTTAAGAGTGGATGAGATTCCATTGTCTTTATATGCCACATTTTATTTATTCATTCATCTGTTGATGGACATTTGGGTTGCTTTGATATCTTGACTATTGTGATATCTTTGTTTTTTTATAATATTGAATTTAACTCTTACCTTCTGATTCCCTCTGGTGGATTTAATAGACATAATACCATCTGTGTCAACAGCCATTCTGCTCTGGTGTCCAATCTCATCGAATCTCAGAAGCTAAGCAGGGTTGGGCCTAGTTAGTACTGGATGGGAGACCACCTGGCAATACTGGATGCTATAGGCTCAGGAGAAGGAGCTGGCAGCCAATTCCCAAAACAATCAGCCATCGAAAACCCTATGAATAGCAGAGAAGTGCTGTCAGATATAGTGTTGGGCATGGCACAGTGTCAGGTAGTATGTCATTCTGTTTTATGTTAGGATTGCTATGTGTCAGACCCAACTAGACAGCACCTAACAGTAACAACAACAACATCATCTGTAAGGCACACATTACAATAAAGGAATGTTAGAAGCATGAGAACATAATTGTAGGCAGAATCCTAGGGAATTTTCTTCTTTTAATATGCCAGTATATGAAGAAAGAGGCTGAGAAGGAATGAGAAGTGGGAATAAAGAAGCCCAAGGGAAGGAGGTGCTTCCAAAGGGATAAATGTCAGAAACTGTACAGAGGCCCAGAAAGATAAAGACAAAAGGATATTAGCAATAGTGCAGCTGTTAGGATTGTATAATTTCAGAAGAGCATAGAGGATCCATTAAAGTGAATGGAGGAGTGAGTGGGAGGTTAGGAGGTATGGGGTGCTAGCTGGAGGAGGATGTGTTGGTTTTGTTTGTTTGTAATTGCTGTTTCTTAAGCTATGAGACCCTGAGAATGTTTAAATGTTTGTTTTAGCTTAACTATTATTAGATTTAAAAAATGATCTCCAAACTGAATGTCTTAACTATTTTATTTTGCCTGATGATTGTGTAGGTCAGAAATTCAAGGGCTTGGCTAGGCAGCTTGGCTTTGATTCATGTGGTATCAGTGGTGGTTGTTGGGACTGGAGGGCCCACTTCCTAGATGGCAGCTCCACCCACACCTATGGAGCCTTTATTCTCCTGGGCGTCTCTCCCTCCTCTGGGCTTCTCATAGAACAGTAGTCTCAGAGTAATCATACTTACTACATCATAACTCATTTCCGAGGGACTCAGAAGCAGTAAGGTTTTTTATGACCTAGATTTGAAAGTCAGAGAATGTCACTGCTGCTGCTTTCTAATACTCATGCAAGATATGAAGGCTTGTACAGATTAAGAAAAGTGAAGGAATAGACTCCACCTCACGATGAGGGATGGCATGAGGCTAAAGGGAGGGAAGAACTTGAGGGCAGCCATCTTGGAGACAAGCTGAGAAGGAAGGATTTAAGTTCCTTAGGCACCCAAAGTGGCAGGAGTAGGTGAGATCTTTTACATTCAAAACCACAGATGGGTCAAATGACAAGTCTTTGGCAAGATGAGAGAGCTCCTTTCATGACACTATAATCCTTTATAAACTACAAACTCAGAAGTAACATGAGGACATTTTAAGTACATTGCAAAGTCATAATGTTCTACCTACTTTCTTCAGGTACCTAGTACTATCAGAAAGAAAGTTCAAGTACTTAAGGGAGTACTTTGCTAAGCCAAAAGATACTATGCAGTTTCACAGTTAAATCAATCAATAAATATTCTAAACAGCCTACTACTATGGATTGGTCTTCTGAATTCACCCATCTGAAGTGCATGCTGAAGAAATCTCTGGTCAAAGTCTCTCTTGATATCTTTACCTGCCTACCTTTATGGGTGATCAGCTGCCATCTCTAATAAAACAATTATTCTGTCTCTTAGAGAGAAAGTGTAGTAGACAGTCCCTCCTGGAGTTAAGCCAACTACCCAAACTACTCCATATACTTAGCTATTGGGACATCGGGGCCAATTGTGTGAGAGGAGCAGCAGTTTTCCCATCTGTAAATCAGACACAGATAACCCCACAATCATCTCAAAGAATCTCTGGGAGAATAAAATACTATTCCTATAAGATGGCATTTCATAAATTCACAATAAAGATCAGGTGTTTTAGCAGGTGTGATGCAGCATGCCTGTAATCCCAGCGATTTGGGAGGCTGAGGCAGGAGAAGCACAAGTTCGAGGTCAGAGGTACCATGCACAAATTAGTGAAATCTTGTCTTGGAATAAAAATTAAGATGGGGCTAGGGGTACAGTTCAGTGGTGAAGTGCTCTGGGTTCAATGCCCTAGTACTGAAAAAAGAAAAGTTCAGGAATTTTTATTATTACAACTATCTATCTTCAAACGAGCTCTTCGGGTTCATCTTTGGGTGGGAAGCAGAATTTAGATCCTTAACATCCAAAAGCATTATCTAGGCAAGCTGGAAATCATTGTGACTCACTCTCCATAAACACAGCACTCTGCAGGAGTGGAATTTTACCTTGTGTGCCCCAGAAGCGTCCCGAGCTTCTCCAAGGGCTAGTTTACAAGGAGAAAATATTATTGGGCACTTACTTACATAAGAAAATAAAGCTCACTGAATCGGTGGTAAGAAGGGGCCTTGGAGCATCTGTCTAGTTTGCTACTCCCTTAACTACCCTGTCTTGTAAGAATCTGTCTCTGCCAAGAGCTTTCATAAATTCCATCTCCAGCTCTACCTCTCTTGGCTGGCTGTGCCCTCCCGGGACCCAGCCAGGCTCCTCAAGCCCAGTCTGGCCCAAGCTAGAGCCCTGGGCCTCCTTTTTGCCCAGGAGCAAATTTGGCACACTAGCATTTATCATCTTTTGCCTTATTTGAAAAGGAGATATGACAACAAGAGCACTTTGATTATCAGTTTTATAAGAACTGTAAAAGAGATTTTCTTGGGCTGGTTTCAAGAATTTAGGGCATTATGCTGGTAAGCAATGATGCAGAACTGACCAGTTCTCTTTGTTTTGGCTGCCGTTACCCGTAGCTAGTTATAACCACTTTGTTGGGCCCACAGCCTCTCCTTTGCCCTTCACATATATTCAGACTACTGTACTGAGAGTGATTGGTACACATGGTACACATGACTCTCTGAGCACTCCCACAGTCGGCCATTACTCTGAAGTCCAGGCTAAATATAGCCTGACCTCAAAGCTTCACCTATTGTGTGCCCTTATCTCCTGCCCTTGCCATGAAAGCACAAAGACTTAGGTGGGTCCTGGTTATCTTCCCTCTAGCCTGTGTACCACAAGGGCCTCTTTTTTCCTCCCATGCCAGGAAAGGTTTCCTGACCAACTCTCCCCTTCTCATGCATTTCATTCCCCAGAGCTCATGACTTTCCCTCTTTCCAATTTCTGTGTACCCTTAAGTGGGTTTTAATGCCTGAGTTCCAATGTATACTTAGTGGGTTTTGTCTTTTATTTTTCTCACTGTGAGATGGAGCAAAAGGAGGAAACAGGAGGAGAAGGAGGAGGAGGAGGAGGAGAAGGAAGAGAAAGCGAAGGAGGAGGAGGAGGAACAGTCTAATTTTAGCTCCTAATCCAAAATGCTTCTACCTAGACTCTCAGGAATAGCCTGGGGTTTAGCTCAGTTGGTAGAGTGTTGCAATGCGCTGAGACCCTGGGTTCCATCCCCAGCACCACAAATATGGGAGAAGGACCTGGCAGCCCATTCCCCAAACAATTCTGAAACAATCAGCCCTCGAAAACCCTAACAATAGCAGAGAAGCACTGACATATTGCCAGGTAGGGCACAGTGTCAGGGAGTGTTTCGTTCTGTTGTACATAGGGTTGCTATGAGTTGGACCTGACTCTCCAGCACCTAATAGCAACAAGACTATCAGGAAAGGGGAATGAAGTGATGGTGGGAAGTATGAGGTGGTGAGCAGGGGAGAGGAGGTGACCTATGGGCAGGAGGAGCAGCAACAAGGCTGGCAGGACTCCACAGTCAACATGCTAAAGAGAGATGTCTGTCTCTGCATCAGAAGTACCTGGTAGGTTGGGCCCATGTCTCTTTTAATGCTTTAAATTATTATTTTATTAATATTGTACTTGCCACATAACTGAGGTGAAAGATTAGAGGTCAAAATTAATACATGATCAATCATTCTAATAAACACATTTTTTAAATTGTCAGGGTTCCCTTAGGTTAACTACATTTCTCTGCCTTTAAAAAATTATTATTACTCCCCTAAGAAGTGTTTCTAGATTTTTTCTTAATTCTCCCCATGAATTTTCTTTGTTTTGTTTTTTGTTTATTTCTGTTTTCTGAGCCACTAAGTTTTTGTTTTCTGAGCCACTAAGCTTTGTTTTTTGTCTAAATTGCCCAGGCTGGCCTTGAATTCTGAGCCACTAAGTTTTTGTTTTCTGAGCCACTAAGCTTTGTTTTTTGTCTAAATTGCCCAGGCTGGCCTTGAACTGTCAATCCTCCTGCCTCAGCCTCTCCAGTGCTGGAATTATAGACTTGCATCACCACATGCGCCCCAACCCTCTGAATTCTTAACCCCTCATCTCCGCTCTAAATGATATACTACATGCATATTTGTCCTTTATATATAAAGAGGGGGGCTGGGATTTGGCTCAGTGGGTAGAGCGCTGCGCTGCAGTCTCTGAGGTCCAGAGTTCAATTCCCAGCACCGCAAAAATGGGAGAAGGACCTGGCAATCCACTCCCAAGGCAATCCCGAAGCACTCAGCCATTGAAAACCCTATGAGGGTCACTATGAGTCGGATACCGACTCGATGGCACCTAACAACAAATATAAAGAGAGCGAATTTTGCCCTCCATGTAGTCCATTGACCCCTTTGGGTGAATATCACACCTGTTGATAATGTACATCCCAGAACCAAACCAAGGCAAGGCAAGGAGTTTATGTGGATGCAGAAAGGCTTAGAAGAGTGGGAAAGTGAAACTGGGAAGGGAAGGAAAGGAAGTTGAGACAGAGTGAATTGAAACACTTTGCCACTTTAAGCAACTGGAGCTCAATCTAGCTGGGGTTTGCTTGGGTCTGAGGCAGAACCCCCACCTCCAGGATTGCTGCTTTGAGGGACCAGTACCTGCCCACCACCTCTGTCAGTCACTGGCTGAGGGTTGCCCCAGGAAGATACCCAGCCGCTAGTAATTTTAGTCTGTCCTCGCTGTGCAGAATGGGCTAAAGAGGACAGAGGAAGCCCTCAGGCAGGGTTCTGGGTGCTGGCAGCAATCTCACTGCTAGGTGAAGACACACTAAATGATGAGCATGGGAGGGGGAGGGGAGGGAGGGAGGACACAGTGGGGTGGCAGGGGCACTCATGTCTGTGGCACTATTTTCTTTGTCTCCTTCTATTGCCTGTTCCTATGATCTGCTATTTTTATGTATTTTTATGTACAGCATCACTGTAGAGCTATAATTTTTGCATTATGCTTCTTTCCACTGGAAATATGTTTTCAGGTTGATACAGTTTTCATAATTATAACTTTTGAAGGCTACATAATTTTACCTCATATGCATATGCCATAATTCCTCTAACCATCCATCCCACCATTACTAAACATTTAGTTTATTTCAATTTTTCCCTGTCATTATAAGTTGCTTTAAGAAAAACTGGAAGGCACGAGTTAAAACACAGCAAAGTATTTACAGCAGTTGTCTTTAAGTGATAGAATTACAGGCATTTTGTTCTATTTTCCTATAATTGCTTTTATAACAGGAAAAACAACAGTTCCATGTGCTAATTTGGCTAGGATACATATTACCCAGTTGTTCAAACACTAATTCAAGTGTTGCTGGGAAGGGAATTAATAGAAGTGATAAAGACCTATAATCCATTAACTTTATGTGAGAAGGATTATTCTAGATAATCTGGGTTGACCTGAACCAATTACTTCAAAGGCCTTAAGAACAGATCTGAAGTTTTTCCGAAGAAATTTTGGCTTGACTGTAGCTTCAGGTGCTGCTTGCGTTTCCAGCCTGACCTTCCTGATGGTTGGCCCCATGGATTTTGGACTGGGCTAGCCATCTCCTATAACCACATAAACCAATTCCTTGTAAAACAAAACAAAGCAAAACAAAACACAAAACCCTCTTCATATATATTCTCTGGTGAAACCATAATCATTTTATAATCTTGCACTACCCCCATCCAAGGCTGGGATTTAGCTCAGTTGGTAGAGCATTGCTCTGCAATCTCTGAGGTCCCGAGTTTGATTCCCAGCAATGCAAAGACAGGAGAAGGATGTGACAATCCACTCCCGAGGAAATTCCAAAACAATGAGCCATTGAAAAACCCTATGAGGGTCACTGTGAGTCAGACACGACTTGACGGCACCTAACAACAACAACCCCCACCCAAGACACAGCAAAGAACATTTTAAAGCACAGAGAATTTTTCTTCTTTTGCCTTTTTTTCTTCCTAAGATTGAGACTTCTGGATGCGGTCTGAACACATTTAACTAAGAGGCACATTCTTTATGATTAACCCCAGGTAACTGATATGGTGCATCCAGAACCAAATTAAAGGGTGAGCCACATGAGCATGTAAAGAGGTGTCAGTCTAAAATGGGTCTTGAAAGGTCTCTGAAAAGATAAAGAAAATTGTGTTTACCAGGAGCCCTTTCAGGGAGAGTACAGTGTGATTAGAAGACATATTCTAATAAATTGCTTGAGCTGGAGCAACGAGACTTCCAAGAAGAATTCTCAAAGAACAGCTGTTAGTTCCGACTGCCCTCTAAAAGTGGTGGATGTAATTAACACTAGGACTTTTAGATGGTTGTGTCTATCAGTGTGGGACCAGAGCTGAACTGCAAGGGGCAATCAAGGCAAGGCAAAGTTCTACTCCAGTGGTTGGCTTACCCCCATGTAACCCTTTGCCCCATCCCAAGAAAATGTAAACATTTAAGCAAATGGCTATTGAATAGAATACCAAAATATTAACCTGCTTGGGCTGTTTATCCAGGCCTCCCTAATGAACCTCAGGATGATATCTGAATTAGGTTGAATAAGCACACGCAGTGTTCACTTACTGCATTGGCATAGTAAGGGGCAAATCTAATGACATTTTTAGGATTTGGAATTGAGAGAGTTTGCACAGTGGAGAGCATATGAAAATCCTGCATCCCAGATTGTTGTTGTTGTTGTTAAGTGCTGTCAAGTTGAGTCCAACTCATAGTGACCTTCATAGGGTTTTTGATGGCTGATTGTTTTAGGATTGCTTTGAGAGTGGGTTGCCACATCCTTCTCCCATTTTTGCAGTGCTAGGGATTGAACCTCAGAGAGTGCAGAGCAGCACTCCTATAAAAGATGTGGGGTTTTAAAGCTGTTTTCTATTTATTCAATCAGCAATATATTTGGAATACCAGGGACTACACCAAGTGCTAGACCTCACAATGAGAGAGACAGTTTGGACCCTCCTCCGATAGAGTCTAGGGGAAAGACAGGCAGTAATTGAATTGCAATTACATACATAATTAGTAGTAAGCACAGTAAAACAAGCACAGTAAAACTGCCTGAGGGCCCATAATGAGCCCTAGAGGAGTCAGAATAGTCCAGGCAGCTTTGCAGAAGCAAGTGTCTTGGTAGGACTGATAACGAAGCTGCCTTTTCTATGCTGCACTTTAGTCCCTGCGTTAGCATTGAGTGTGGGCATTCGAGGAAAGAAGAACAGGGAGGAGACAAGTTCAAGAAGTTGGTGCTTGTGGCTCTTCATCTCAATATTTGGAAAGACCATCTAGTCACTTCTTAGCAAAGTAGTGGAAGAAAGACAAGCACAGTGAAGATAGCAGCTTTCCAGGGCCTCACATAGTCCTTGGTCCTTAGTAGGTTCTTCCTAAACTCCAAGTGAGCAGAAATTGCCCAACATTCTACTGGGTACTGTAATAAAGGTACATTACATAAACTTTCGCACTTAATCTTCCCATGATAATGCCACTATCCCAAAAGAAAACCTGGGAAACATCAGGCTAGAGATTTTAAAGAACTTGCTCCAGATCATACAACCTAACACAAAAGCTAGATGTCAGCTATACGTATAATGAATGTTAAGAATAGGACCAGAAAGGATCATTTTGGAAAAGAGTAGAGTTTGCATTGAATTCTTACACTGAATATAACTCATTCCTGTGGAATGTGATGGAATTGTTTATCTGCAACTTTCTAATGAGTTACTAATTCCTTTGATCTAAGAGCATTCAAAATAAGCAGTTAACAAAAAAAGGCTTGGATAAGACATTTTAAAACTTTGCTTTCACTTTTGTTCAGGATCTATCTTCTGTTTTCCCTCTCCATTATTTCTGATAATATTTTCCCTTTAAACCGTGTGTGTGTGTGTGTGTGTGTGTGTGTGTGTGTGTGTGTGTGTGTGTATACACGTATTTCTTTTTCTTTGTGGTATGTGGGGGCTAAACCCAAGGCCTTGCACATACTTTGCAAGTGTTTTATCCCTGAGCTGTGTCCCCAACCCATTTTTTATCATTTATTTTGAAACAGGGTCTTGCCAAGTTACACAGGCTGCCTCTGGCCTTGAATTTGTGATCCTCCTGCCTCAGCCTTCCGAGTGCTGGGATTACAGGTGGGTGCCACCACACCTGTCCTTGTTACTTTTATTTTATATGGAGAAAACTCTAAAATCTCTCTAATCAAAAGGATCACTGGTTTTTGTTTGGTTGGTTTGGGGTTTTTTGTTTGTTTTTCTTGCTAAATTTACCAAGATCTGTCCAGGGTGGTCAGGGACAGGTTAATAGATGAGGCATGCTTTGACAAGTGATTAGATGCGCTTTGACATTTTCAGTAAGGCCACTGGGCTACATTTCTAGGGCTTGTTTGTCTGTGATGCACAGTTATCATCGCATCAACATTCCTCCTCAGAGTATATCTCTGAATTAGGGAAACCAGTAAGAGTGCTTAGTTGCAAATAATAGACACTTGCTCTAGTTAACTTAACCAGAAAATAAATTCACCAGGACATTTGGACACTCAAAGACTCAACTACAAAACCAGGGAATCAGGCTTGACAAGCAGAAACCAAGGTGGCCAAACTTACAGCCCAAATCACAATACAGGAAGGGTCTAATTAAACATCTTTGCTCCTGCTCATGGCATACCGCTCCTGACATGAGCACCATTCCCATAAAAATGCATTCTAAACTGGGTGCGGTAGCACAGCCTGTCAGCCCAGCACTCAGGAGGTGGAATCAGGAGGATCCAGAGATTGAGGTCAGTCTGGGCTACGTAGCAAGACTGTCTCGTGAAAAACAAAACAAAACAAAAAAACAACCCAAACAAACAAAAGATTCCAATATATTCTTGTATCTTTGAGTGGATTAAACTTTCAGGTGGGATTCCCCTGTACCTGGTGAGCCACACTTAGGTCACGTGCTAGAGCACTAGTTACTGCAGCTCAGAGAACAAGTTTAAGTGCTGCTTTGAGCTTCCACAGTGGTAGGGATCTCCAGGAGAAGGAGGGGGCACCACTTTCAGGGCTGTTAGTTTCCCAGCAGTGAACAACTTTCATAAAGAAAAAAAATTAACATTAAAGATATTCAAATTTAGTAAAATATTTCATGTATAAAAATTTGCACATAATAACAAAAAAATCATGCCATGCAATTTGCATCTTGTTGCATTGTTTTCAATTTTAAACACACTGAAAAACTCCTCGTGGCCAAACAAGAATAAAATAACTCACGTTCTGTTTCCTCATCTAGACAATTGCTGCGCTATCATTGCGAGTTAAAAATCTATTTAGACACAGAGATGTGGGGCATGCCAGGGGTTGGAGTCATAAAATGTGCTGAGGAGGGAGTTTGGATGTCTCTGACTTGTCACAAACTTACTTTCTACGGGAACACCAGTGGGTGAGTCCACCTGTGTCAGTGGCAACAGTAACCGCAGCAATGTTTAGAGCTTGCAGGAAGGAGTATTTTATCATTGACATTGTTTACATTATCAGTACTGGCTGACAATAAGCAGCAGCCTGGCTTGTAGTCAGTTTTATTATTATTTTAAAAATTCTTGTCCCCTTAAAGTCTTTTCCACTGTGTGGACTTTACACAGGAACCTGGTAATAGACACAAACTCCAAGGATACTGAGCTAGGGAAGCAGGGCACAGCAGACGGGAGGACACTGATTTGTACCACCTCTGTCTATTACTCGTCCAAAAGATCAATAAAGAAAAACAAGGTAGCCTCTTAGTAGTGACTTAGCTCCAACTCTTTCTTATGCTGAAGTCCAGTGTTCGAAATCCAGCAGGATGGCTGTGAGCACAGGGCTGTATGGCCCAGTTAGTTGTCCCCAGCTCAGTCCTGGCCAGCTGTCTTGGACACAAATGCCTTTGGCCATACTGGCAGCAGGCGCAGGAGACTTCTCAGTTCAGTTCACATTCATCACGACTGTGAGAAAGACAAGAAAAAACAGTCTACCCATGATGTGTCCTCATCTCTGAAAGATGGGACGCTGCTGATTAAAATCAGATTCCCATCCTACAAGCACATCTTCCGCTAATTAGGCACATTAGCTTTGTGCAAGGTCAGGTGTAAAATAAATTTCACTTCACTCATTTCAGAGATGGGCGGATGAGACCATGAGGCTGTGCCCCACGGAAGCAGAGCCACCCTGTGGTTCTTGGGGAAGGCATTCCATGTGCGAGGCACTGAGACTTCACAGCTGGACTCATCCCAAAAGGATGATTTCATAAATAGTGTTTTGGGTTTTTTTACCTTTTTCAACTGCATTAGAAAAGATAAGATTTACCTAACCCTAACCCTCAGATGAATAGACATAATGAATTCCCAGACACACAGACTTGGCAATGACCACTTTACCCCCGAAAGGACGCTTTGCGCTAAGCGCTTCTGACACTAATGTTCATGCTTAAGCAAACACATTACTGAGACAGAAGAATGGCTCTCTGAGCTTGCCTGGGCTGCTCAGCACAATGGGAGCTGCAGCTGCCCTGGGTCTCATTAAAGCCGGCGAGGGGAGACCCAGGCCTGGAGATGTGCATGGGGATCCTCGGATTCGCAGGCTCTTGGTTACATATCACACCAAATCAGCGTCAAACACGGGACTGCAAGTTCTTAAGGACAGAAAAGAAACTTTGCTGGTTATTAATAAACCTGAAATATTTATGTCTCTGGATTCTCTGCCCTCCCCCTCCTCCTTTGTTCTCTTTTTCTTTACATGAAAATATTCACATTTGCAAAGAGAGGACTACTAGAGAATCAGATGATTTCTAGAGAGAGTTATATTTGGGATCCTTTCTTCATCTTTTCCACTGTAGCTGGTTCCTTGGAGTGTCTGTGTTCACATTAGCATTTCTGTCTGGGGCTATGAATTATGCTGTCCAAAGGAGTTGCAAACTGGGTTTGTTACCTGGATACCCACAAATATGCTCGGTCTGTTTGTACAAATCTGAAAAACCTCCCTTGTCCTTAGGAAACCAGGCCATTCTGCATATTAGGAAGGGGACAGTGAATGTGGGCTCCCATTGGCGCTCTGGGCCAGTAGAGGAACCATGCCTGGATAAATAATGATAGAAGGGAGCTCAGAGTCTGCTCTTGACTGGGGCGGTTGTGTTCCATTCACAAGGAGGTAGGCTTCTGCGGCTGGGGAGGCAGGACAGCGCATACCATCAGACATCCCTGAAGGCTCGCTTAAGACCACATCCCATCTGCCTACAATCATAGCAGTCACAACTAAAAATCTCCCACACATGGTGCTCAGTATGCCGCAAAACAGCCCAGCTGTTGAAGCATAGGCCAGAAACAGGGACCAAAGGAGACAAGGGCAAAACAGATGCTGGCGGGATGACAGAACTCTGTGGCTCAAATCCTGGACCAGCTGTGCCCGGAAATAGCCCACCAGATCTGCTGAGATGGTCCAGCCATTCTTTTCTCATCAGACCAGACTTAAACAACTTGCACTGACAAATCTCAAATGTGTCGCTCTCACGTTTTTCATAGCTCACTCCCCCTAAACCTCAGCTTAACCAGGGAAGTGACTATGAGTCAGGGTGATGATGTCATGCTCAGGACCCGTGGAGGCCCCACACCCAGCAGAATCCTTGTGAAGAAGATGCCTCTGGTGGCTCCCCGTCCACAGATGCATGCCCCAGATGGTGACTGTCAATCACCATCACCCAAATTCCTCCAGCCAACCCCACTGCGATTGGCTCAGCAAAAGGGAGGGAAGAAAGGCAGCCAGTGCTGGCAGGGGCGGCTGGATGAGTGGCATTTCCTTGTCACTGGTGCTAGGCAGATGCTCTGCTGCCATTGCCTGTGCTACTCACTTCTATCGCCTTTCTGGTAGCTTCATTTTATTTAGACGAAGGTGTCTCCGAGTGTGGCCCAAGGTCCACTTCTGCGAGAAATCATCTGGGGTGCTTATTTAAAATTTAGGTCAAGAATCTCTGGATGGGGGACTCACACATTTATTCTCTCAATTGGTATTCCAGTTGGTCCTTGTACACATAAAAATTTGAGAAGCACAGGGGTTCTTTGTCCACATATATAAATCTTATGTATTTATATATTTTTTTATTTGGAGCTCAGAAGAATAGAATAAGGCTAATCATTCAGTTTGTACACTACTGTCATCATCATTATG
The DNA here is from genome assembly GCA_007922755.1 of Pedetes capensis. Taxonomy (NCBI): domain Eukaryota; kingdom Metazoa; phylum Chordata; class Mammalia; order Rodentia; family Pedetidae; genus Pedetes; species Pedetes capensis. The sequence goes on along the minus strand of VMDO01004631.1, from coordinate 6,387 downwards.
TTTGGTACGCCACCCATGTTGCCACATGTAAATCTCCTTTACTACTTATGGTTTGACTAGGGACTCATCTTTTTTAAGCTTAACTAAACCATTGCTATATTAGCAAATATCAGGTTGTTTCCAATTCCTTGTCTCTATGTGTCTCTCTCTGCCTCTCTCTCTCTCTCTCTCTCTCTCTCTCTCTCACATACACCCACACCCACACCCACACCCACACCAGAACATCCATCCAATATATTCTTATGATCTACACATTAGTGTTGCCTTGGGCACATACTCAGGGCCAACACTACATCCTTGATTTTCTTTTGGGACCTATTGATTTCTCTGCAGTATGGATTCACCAGCTTACACTCTACTAGCAGTGCACCTTTGCTGTAGTTGATTATATCTAACTATTTGTAAAGTGATCTCCTACTGACATTTTAATTTGCATTTCTTTGATTGCTAGTATTGTTGAGCATCTCTTTATATACTGATTGAGCATTTGGAGGTTCGTCATATATTTTGCCATTTTTCTTTTTTCTTTTTTTCCTTCTCCTAGTGTCTAAGATTTTCTAGATCCAGTTGTTTGGTTTGGAATGTTAATACCATCTTTCAATCAACCATCCACCTGTTGACTGTGTGTATGGCAATTTTATTTATTTATTTATTTATTTTGTGGTACTGGGGGTTGAACCTAAGGCCTTGCACTTGCATGCTTTGCGAGTGTTGGACCACTGAGCTGCACCCCCAACCCATTTTCTCACTTTTTGAGACAGGGTCTCTCTAAATTACACAGACTGCCTCTGGTCTTGAACTTGTGATCCTCTGCCTCTGCCTCCCAAGTCGCTGGGATTACAGGAGTGTGCCACCACGCCCGGTATATGGCGTTTTTTTTGTTGTTGGAATAAATCTTTAGTTTTTGTAGACAACTCAAATTTTATTCTTTTTATAATTTTTACTTTTTTGGTTTTCTTTAAGAAATGTCGCTACTCAAAAGTCACAGATATATTCACTTACATTTTCTTCTATTACCATTGAATTTTACATTTAACAGGTCTTTAATACATTCAGGGTTTCTTTTAGATGGTCTGAACTGGGAATGAATGGAGGAGTCGGGTTTCCCAGCATTCCCTACTAATTAATCTATTGCTTCCCCAGAGATCTGCCATGCCCTGTCTGTCAAATACTAAGATGATCTATTTCTGGGTTCTCCCTTCTGTTTCTTTGGTCAAGTTACTTCCTCCTCCTCCTTTTTAAAATCATAACTTTGTGATACTCCCTAATATTTAGTAAGGCAAATCTCTTTTATGCTCACCTGTTAAAAATTAGCTGCTTGTGAATGTTTATTTTCCCATATAATATTTTTAATTAGTTTATCACAGTACCAGAAATTGAGGGGAGGCATTTGATCAATAGTTTAGTTCAGGAAGAACTGATATTCTTAAAAAGTTAAGACAGTCTACATAATTGATGCATCACTCCAAGTATTAAGTTCTTTGCTTATTATTGGAATTTAAATTTTCTCATAAAAAGGATCCTGTGTATTTTTATTAGATTATTTTCTAGATAATTCAGAAACTTAAATTTTCCTTTCTTAATTCCTCTGGATCTCCATATTATCGCCTATTTGCTGAACTTTTCCTCTCTTCTGGTCTTGTTTTCTCCTTGAGCATTTATTTTGGTTTGTCTATTTTCTCATGGTCGGACTATATATCCGAGGCTGGCCTTGAACTTAGGGTCCTTCCGCCTCTGCCTCCTTAGTGCTGGTATCACATGTATTGCACCACCACACCCAGCTTTCCTTGATTTTTGTTTTCAGAGGCAAAGGTGCTTGAACCTAGGGCCTGATGCATGTTAAGCAAGTGTTCTACCACTGAGTTGCACTCCCAGTGACCCCCTTTTTTCTAAGACAGGGTCTTACTGAGTTGTACAGGGTCTCACTAAGTATGGCCTTGAGCTAACAACTCTCCTGCCTCAGCTTCTTGAGTCTGTGGGATTACAGCACAGAGCCTAGCTTTCCTTAAGTTTTTCTAGTCCTATGGTTTCTCTTTGCACTGCTCTGCCTCTTCAGTTCTGCCTCCCCATCCCATTCCCTCAGCCTGCATTTACCCACTCACCAAGTGTGATCATTTAGATAATCTTTGTTCTGAGGGTTTCAAAGATGTCACCTAAAGTCCTATCGGACATGTAGCTCAGGATGTTAATGAGGCATATGTCTTTGTCTTAGAGTTGACTGTAACTTACGTAGAGGCAAAAGTAGAACCAATGATTGGCTGACCCACCTTTGGGTCATGGAACATGTGTGAAAATTGCATTCGTTTGTTCCAAAGAGGGTCAGAGAAAAAAGTGTTTTTTTGTTTGGTTTGGTTTTGGTTTTGGTTCCTGGCAATATAAAACCCAAATAACAACAACATAAATAATAAAGTCACTTATGATTTCACAAAACCAGAAGTCTGGATGTAGTTCCAGGGTCAGTACAAACGTTTGCTGAGGTCTTTATGGCGTTTCTTCAGGTCTTTCCACAACAGTTGCTAGATATCATCATGGTTCCAAACTTAACGTATGCACTCTACCACATTTTAGAAATGAAGGGCTGGGGCAGAGAAGGCTAATGAGAGTTCTCCGTACAATCTTTCCTTCCTACAAGTTCAAAAGTATGTCCCAGTGGCCCCCTGGAGGAGCTCTTTCTTTCTAACTCATTAGCTAGAACAATGTGGCATAACTACTCACATCCTTTGCTGGAAAAGGCAATGGGATTGCCATGATGACTTTAGATTAATTCATGATTTCCTCCCTGGGCTGGATATTTTTCTAACCAAATAAAATCAATGTTCTGATAGCAAAAAACACATGCAGAATGGTATTTGATAGAAAAATCAATAAAGGTTCTTGGTGTAGATAGGAAAGGATTTAAGGAAAGATCAACTATACTCTTAAATCTTTTTTTTTTTTTCAGTATGGGTGTTGACCCTAGGACCTTGCACATACTTTGCAAATGCTCCACCACTGAGCTGTACCCCTAGTCCTATTTTTATTTTTTATCTTGAAACAAGGTCTTATTAAGTTATGCAGGCTGCCTCTGGCCTTGAACTTGCCATCCTTCTGACTCTGCCTCCCAAGTCACACAGATTATAGCCACGTGCCACAACACCTGGCAATGTTCTTAAATCTTAAGGCCCTAAGGTTAGGGGTTTCATGCTTATTGGTTTAGCAGTATCAACTGAATTAGGCCCTGAAAATATAATAAGCAAATATGGACAGAGTCCCCACTACCACAAAGATTGCAATGCTACACAGGAGAAAACATTAAATGAATGTTCACACAAAAAAACCCCATAAAGTTACCAACTTAGCAAAGTATTATGAAGGACAGGGATAGGGCTTTGGGGGAGTATATAATGAGGGTCCCCATCCTGAAGCAGTGATAATTCTTGCACATCCCAGGAAGGTGCTAAGGAGACTGATGGTATAGCAGAAGCCTGCAGTTGTCAGGAAAGGGGAAGGATCTATGGGATGAGAGGCAAATGGCTCTAGAATCCAGTGGCGCTCATCCACTGAGCCCAGATAGCTAGATGGGACCAATCGCACACCACTGCTTACCAGTCCAAGGAGCAGACATGCACAGCTACTCCACAGCAGAGGTCAGAAAATCTCTAGAGGACACTGGTTAGGTTTAAGGACCTCACGTCTCTTCTGGTGCCACAAGGACACTGATCCTTTTTCTTCATCTAACCAAACACCATTGTGGAGCAAAGAAGCAAAGTCCATCTGAGGGCTTAACATTTATCCCTGAAGAACTAATATCCCTAAAGAAATAAGCAAGGTATTAGATCTGTATAAAATAGGAAGATTGGACAGAAATCATGTTCTTTCTACACTACTCAGCAGATGGAGTTTGTGGGGAAATCTAGAGCAGATAACTAAAAATTAAATATATTGCCATTGCAACTGAATTAGGATATTTGAATTCCTCAAAACAACCTTCTGAGAAAATTACCATTATTGACTCTGTCGAAAGATAAAATTAGGCACATTAAAATTTTATGGGGTGTATTTGAGCCGACAACAACTCACAAATTGAGCAATTTCAGGCCCAAATTGGGTGGTTTGGGGCTCAGCCAACAGAGCACGAGAGCTTTTCTTATAGGGCGAACATGGAAACAAGACAAAGAAAACACTTGTTTGTAAAACAGAAAACTAGGCTTCCTCAGATCATTGAAGTGAAAAGTCCCTAGTTAGGTTAGTTGGAGGTTTCTGATTGGTTACAGTTAAGTTTTATTGTACTCTTTACACTGTCTTAGATTTAGACTTGCTGGCATAGGAACTTGGGATATTGGAGCTGGTTCAGCTTAATTATCTCCCAGCTCATTAACAACTTAATTTTATAAAGAATGATAATTAGGCTTAAATAAGATAAGGTCACAAAGTTAACAAGTAGCTGGTCTTGAATTTGAATCCAGTGTGACTTTATAACCCCTGTGCTTTTAACTGGGGTTGGGGTTTAGCTCAGTTGGTAGAGTGCTGCTCCGAACTCTCTTTGGACTCCAGTTCGATCCACAGCACCGCAAAAATGGGAGAAGGATGTGGCAACCCACTCCTAAAGCAATCCTGAAACAATCCAGCCATTGAAAACCCTATGAGGCTCGATTATGAGTCGGACTTTATTCAACAGCACTTAACAACAACTACAACAGCTTGCTTTTAACTACAATGTACTATTTATATGGTGATAAAGTCCAGTTCTCAAAGGTACCTAACAAAAAGCATAGTAAGAAGTACTGATAAACTGTCAGGATTATCTGGAGAAGGAAAAGATCATTTCCAGAAAGGAAGGATGGAAGAACGCTTCCTGGATGAGATAGCAATTGACTGTACCTTTTCAAGAACGTTGTTTATCTTTTCCTCTTTTATATATAATGGTAGTTACTGTCAGTCCCTGTCAACTAACTTCAACATCTGGACCATCTGTGTGTTTCTACTCTTTTTCCTTGGTTTCTCAGTCATGTGAGCCTGTCTTTTGGCATACCTATTACATTTTAGCCTGTAGCCATGGCCCTATGGCATCTGATGTTGGAAGCTAAACAGGGTCAGGCCTGGTAGGTACTTGGATGGGAGACCACCTGAGAACACCAGGTGCTGTAGGCTTGGAAACGGACCCGGCAACCCACTCCCAAAAATCAACCCACCAATTGAAAACCTTATGAGCAGCAGAGAAGCATTGACAATAGTGTTTCGCCTGTTGTACACAGGGTCGCTATGAGTCAGATACCAACTCGACGCCACCTAACAACAACAACATTACATTTTAATTGCATGCCAGACCTGATATATCCAAAGTTGTAGAGACTTAGGATGAGATCTTCTTTTAGAGAGTGCATGCCCTCCCCTCTGCTACACAGACAGAATGGTGACTGATCATGTTAATCCAATTAGTGATCTGCTGAGTCAAGGCTGAATGTTAGCTCTGCTAAATCTCAGTCTTCCACTGGTTCAACTCTGACCTCCTGGGTTTTCAACATAAATGTTACTGTATTCTGCTAGGCCGCTCTTCTAGCCGGTACTGAACTCTAATCTCAGACCTGAAGAGTGCTGAGAACTGCACTCTGCTTTTCAGAGGCAGGTTTTCCACTTGCATTTTAAAAGTCCTGCTCTAAAGAGCCCCAGTATTTAGTTTAGCTGAACACATCCTATATACTGGAGCCCCTGTATTTGGCGAAAGTCCTTAGCTGAACACAGGCTATACACTGAAGGCTCTCCCAAGTCTTCTACCCAAACTTTTTTCTCTCCCTCCTTATCAGCCCTCTGTCAGACTTCTCACTGCATCTTGGTGAGGAATTCTGGGTCTCGAGCCATTGCCCTGAGGGTAAAAATGGCTGCAGAAATGAGCTCACTTCTCTCATTTTACCCTTCGCTGAACCTTGGCCCTTCCAGTTTTCCTTGTCAAGTACCTCTCAGTTTCCTTTTAATAGATAAGTTCTGGATTTTATTTTACTTTTCCACTATTCTAGGTGGGCATGTTGGTCTGCTGATGGCAATTCCATCTATCCAGAGGTGGAAGCAATTGAGATGTGAAGGAGAGATGAACTTGTACAGCAAGTAACCTGCTCAATAGAGTGCCAGTGATCTTCCAGTCCAAGTCTATAGGGTTTTTTTTTTTTTTCCCTTATCCTCATAATTGTGAACCTTTCTGTATTACTAGGTCCCTTCTTGGGCTGGGATTTGGCTCAGTTGGTAGAGCACTGCGCTGTAGTCTCTGAGGTCCCAAGTTCAATTCCTAGCACCGCAAAAATGGGAGAAGGGCCTGGCAATCCACTCCCAAGGCAATCCTGAAACAATCAGCCATTGAAAACCCTATGAGGGTCGCTATGAGTCAGATACTGACTCGATGGCACCTAACCTAAA